>MU223645.1:1040237-1069695 GCA_018584345.1 Thuja plicata
TATATATATATATATATAAGAATTAAATGATTATATGTATTTATGATTTGTGCAACAATATTGTTATAAGAATATATAGTAAATACTAAAGTAATTATCAGCTTATTAAATATTTACCTTGAGATTAATTCCTTAATGGCTAAAGTAAATAAAAGTAAACTAAGAGATATTAAATATAGGAATACCTTGTGTTAGAGTTAATATGCATAAATATTTACTAAAGTAAATAAATTAAGAATGGTATATTATGCGGGAATATCTTACAACTAAGAAATAATTTAATAATTAAAGTTCTAAACTATTAACCAACCTTTGGTTATGAATGGTTGCAACAGTTGGAATTTTCCCGTGCAACCACTCCTGTAAGATACTTATGGGAGGAGGATAAGATAATTTTTGGGGGAGACATTATTGAGATTTTGGGAGAGATCTTTGTATTTTTCTCGGTAGCTTGTTTATGGGAGTTTTTGGTTGTATCCAGAGGAGAGTTGTGCTTATGGAACCTGAAGGAGTTTAGAAGGTTGGATGAAGATATCTAGGAATTCTCCCACAGGTTCTCTGCAGGTCTCTAGGTAGGATCTATCCTGGAAGGAGATCCTTCATATATTTTTGACATACTTATGTGTGTGTGTGTTTTATTGTCTTAATTTCCTTATTTGGATCATAGGAAGCTTTAATGTGTGGTGTTATGATTCTATCTTTTTTATATTTTTGCCTCATTGATGAAAATGATTTCTCAAAGGAATTCTGCTATTGGAAATATGGTTGGGTGAATTATTATTTCTATATTAAATCTGATTGTATCATATGATGTTAAAATATCCTTGTATTATCATGTTTGATACTTTTGGCTATGTTATTAGATACTCTGAGGTCTTTAGGAACCTTTAGGAATGAGTAGGATCTATTTGACTGCATACAGTATCTCATTTCACCATATTTCTTCAGTCATGCCTATGTCAGTTTCTACTGAGTTTGAAACATTGATTCTAAAGGAAAGATGGGTTTAAGAGGTGTTTTGGAAGGGAAACAAGGAGATCTCAAATGGATCTTCCTCAGATTATGCACCCAAGGCCCTCATTATGCCTAGTTTTACCTGTAAGACTAACCTACAACTTGTTGCTTCCCACCTTGCATAGTAAGTGACCAACTACGTAGCTCTGGGCACCAACTACGCAGGTCACATGACCAACTACATAGGAGGTAGGTCCAAGTGCATAGGACCTTCCCCAACTGTGCAACTTTAGGCCCCAAATACGCAGGAAGGGTGCCAACTGTGTAGGACCTCCATTAGGGTCTATTCTAGATTTTTTTTGAGGTTTATGGCTTCCTTACTAAGTGAAGGATGTTTTAATTTGATGTTTGACTTGTTGTTTAACTGATTTCTCTATTAGTAGTATGTCTAGTGCATTTTTTATTCATAGCAGCTAGGTCATTCTGGTGGTCTTTTCAGCCTTAGGGCGAAACATAAAATCTAACATTTAAGTATAAACTACATACTCTTAATTCCTTATACTTTAAGTAAAATTTTATGGAATACCTTCCAAGATGTTCAAGAGTGGTTTCAGCCTCCTAGGAGTTCAAATAAAGATTCTACATCTTGAAGGTTTTAGGAAATTTTAGGCTTAGCCAAATTTCAGGAATCAACATGTTTTCTGCAACATGATCTTGTTAAGACATTTTGTGGTTTGATTTGGTACCAAAAGGGTATTGGTTATATGGTTTTGTATAATATTTTATTTTTGGTAAATTTTGGTGTCTTCTTATGTGTTATCTACCATCTTGAATGCTGGATTAGGGTTTAGGAATGTCTGGTGGACTAGGGATAATCAATGATCTCCTAAACCCTATCCAATGATGTTAGGGTGTTATGATTTATGTTGGGATGAGGTAATTGATGTTATTATGTTGTTGAGAATCTCTTTTGATGCATTTGATGCAATGTGGATGTGTTTTATCTATATGTGTACCTGATTGTGGTTTAGGGTTGTCCAGAGGATTCAGGACGACTAGTGCTTTCCTAAAGTCAATTGTTTGATGTGGTGACATTTTTATGTCTTCCTATATATTATGATGTGGACCTCTTATGTTATTTTGATACTTTTTTGGGTAGGGATCCTAAGGACCCTAGCTGAGTGTCTCTCAGTGAGGGGTTGGGGCCCAAGGTGGCTAGTATAGGGTAACCCACTGATGAGTTATGTAATCAAGTGATAACCTACATAAATTAACTGGGAATGGGGTGAAATACACACTATTCAAGATTAATTTGTGCCTCTCCCATACAGCTAGTGCTTGTACAAACTAGGGATGGGAGTTGGAGAAGGTGCCTTTGTGATGGGACAATTGAACAACCTTGTCCTCATAAAAGGTGTTCGGTTCCGCATGTGCCTACTTGGGGTTGAGGCCAAGAGTGTCTAGTACCAGGGTAACCCAAGGGGTGAGGGATATGCGATGATACTCAAATAGCTTTTAGCTTAGAGTTCCTACCAATGTTGATCATGTCCTTTTTTGTTCTTGTGATCTTCTTATGTTTTCAGTTGTGTTATCCTTAGGAGTATCCTAGTTGTTACCTTCTTGTGTGGACCTTGGTCTCTGTCTCCTAGAATAGGGGAGTGGACTCTTTTGGGGTCCACGTGGTTGGGTGATTAATCTTTATTATATAGAGGTACTATTCATGGTCAGATGGATGTTCATGGCTTTTTTTCCTTCCAGATTTTTAGTTATGAAGACTTCTTATTGTATTTGTAAATATGTACTTATGCATATGCATTCTTGTAATAATAAGCTCTTGTAAGGAAATAATTGGATATGATGATATGATGTATATCAATGTAAATTAAAGCAATGTATAAGGGAATGGGTAGATCTAGGTTAAAGGAAAGGAAAAAGATTGTATGTTATTAATATGAAAGGATCACTGTTTAGGGTATTTATTCACCTATCTTTTATTACTTTTGGTATCCAAGAAATGATCTTAGACTTAGTATAAAATAATGTGTTTATGAAGGAATGATCTATCTCTTGATGTAAGGTTGTGGAAATTATTATGAATTAATGAATCACTGGACAAGATAGCTATAAAATTCAGTATTGGATTATGTTTATTGTGTACCTGAAATGTGTATGGAATAATAAAGCATATAAGGTATTTCTTATCTATTGAATGTTTATTTCTCACCTGAATGCTTAATTATCAATATAAATAGTGACATAATTTTAAGTTGAGGATAACTCATGTAGATGTATATTTGTTAGGAATGATGGTAGGATTATCCTTGGAACTTAATGTTAAAAATAAAGGAATGAATTTAGTAAGCTTAGATTATTCCATCAATGCCTTAATGGGTAACTTGTTATGCACATTAAGAATATCTTAATGGATAAATGAATAGATTAGATTATGTTGCTTGAATAGTGATGTTAGGGAACCTGAGAGGACTTAGATTAATTTGTAACATTTCTTTGAAAGAAAAAAATATTCACATCTCTTGTAGTTAGTTGGCTTGTCCTCTTGGGTTCCCTAGCGGGGCGTGACACATATTGTTGAAAAATACAAGGATGATATATGTTTTATAGTTGATACTGACACCTTCCAAATGGAGGTAGTAGTGCCTAGGACATCTTGGGCCATGCCCAAGGGATATGAAGTATAAGGTGATATAGCAATCTTACATCTTAAATATCTACTATCAAAATCGGTAGATTTAAAAGAACCTAGATTTGGAACTTATGATGAGAAGAGCATGGAAGTTCACACAAAATTGGCTAAATTAGTCATTGAGAAGAGAATAAGAAAAGAGGTAGAATAATTTGTATTGAAGAAAGGATTTACACACGAATCCTTAAAAAAATCAAGGGCCAAAAATGCAGGAGAGAAAGTAGGAACATCAAGAGAAACACCTATAAAAGAAGATGAAGATGTAGAAGGTATTTCTTCTATAGTTGATAGTGTCCCAACCAATAAACAAACAAGAAGTTCCACAGTTACAGTTAAGAAGGAGAAAATCACTCCTCCTGCAAAGGCACTATTCAAAAGAAAGCAAAATCCTACTCAACCTAAACCTACAAAGGTGAAGGAGACCACTGGAAAAAGTAAGAAGGAGAAGGCTTAAAGATTTAATAAGATTGAAGAAGAAGAAGAAGCAGAAGAAACATAGTCTGATGAAGAAAAAAAGAAGATGAAGGCAAGTGGAAAAATATCAAAGGTAGTTGGACCCCCTACCACAAAATCTATCAAGATTTGTTTTGGTAAGTTCATTTATGTTGACGATATTGTTGCAAGAGTCGAGAAGTGGCGTGTACTAGTTGGTGTAAGAAAATTTTATGATAAGGTAAATGAAGAAGACCAAAGAAATATTGAAGATGCAGTTGTGTTTAGTATGCACAATTTGAGTAAAGTGCTTATTGAATTACAAGGACAAATCCCCGCATCTCTGTATGCTAAGATTTAATCTAGGTGCCATACAATTTTAAAGGAAGACAATGAAGAAATTGAATATAACTTAGTCCAATTACAACCAGAGATGTCTAAATAGGAAATCCAAGAGACACTTAAGAAAGTTAGACCTGAGCTCAAGACTAAGTCAAGAACTATAAGATTATATATTGTTGATTCTCAATTAATGCATGAGGAAAGAGTGAGTATCTTGAAGAAATTCTTAGATCTTGAGGAAGAAAAGGAGGAGGATCAAGACAAAGATGAAGGGGAGAACAAACAAGTTGGTAATAAACTAGAGATTACACAGATTGATGATGGATTAATGGTGAATTGTGTGAAGATCACACTTGATAATGTTTATTTGGATGAACCCAAGGATACCATGGACACCACACATGATATTCATGTCACAGATATTCCTGAAGAACCTAAGGATACAACTGATGAACAGGTGGACATAGGAACATATCAAGTGATGAGTGATGTTTCTATTAGTGTGTAGCAACAAGAACCAACAGTAGAGGCAACCGGTGAAGCAGGAGACAAAGAGAATAAAGTGCATGCACATACTAAGGATGTGTAAGAGAAAGGAGATAAGAAAAAGAAAGAAACACAAAAAGGAGTTTACAACAGACATAGGAAAGGAAAATGAAATATATTTTTTGTCTATTATTCAAAAAAGTTTTGATAAGATGGATGCAGATCATATATCACTCATTAAAGGACCAATAGATCTCAGTACAATGAGCCCAACAGAGTTGATGATTTTTTCTATGGGCATTAAGTCTAAGGCCAAAATAGATCAACAAAAGGAGGCACAAATTATATAGATTTCAAGAGATATATTGTCAGATCTTCTGCCTGAGGAAACTTATGATGAGAAGGATGCACCTATTGAACAGTTAGGTCAATTGGTAATAGTTGCAAGTGAACAAATACAAAGTATAAAGGATGTGACAACAATAAAGGTAGAGAAGGACTATGGAAGGAACAAAGCAGAGAAGTTAGTCCAGCCGATTGCACTTCACAGAGGACATTAATAGTTGAGATTAACAAGGTGAAATAATCATTGTTAGAAGGTGGTAAGATTCATACTTGTATTTTTTATTTCTCACAATTTTTGGAGGACATTGAGCAGAAAATATTTGAAGATCAACATGAGCTACAAAATTTAGTAAGAAATTTTGATCTAGTGAATCATTCCATTAAATTTTTTGGAGCATCGGTGAGCACTATTAATCATAAGCTCAAAACTTATAACAATGATTAGGAGAAAAGGGTCTCAGTATTGTTAGAGCTGCAAAGTCTACTCATTCCAAAGTTGGAAATTTTGTAAAAAGGAGTTAAAGATGTAGCTATCATATTAGCTCTCCTTGATATAGGTACAGTGGAAGAAATTTTGTAGAAAGGAGATAAAGATGCAGTTGTCCTATCATCTCTCCCTAGTATAAGTATAGTAGAAGAAATTTTGTAAAAAGGAGTTAAAGATGCAGTTGTCATATCAGCTCTCCCTGATATAAGTATAATTGAAGCATTGGAGGAGCTAGCCTATCTACTAACCAGTCATATAGTAATTACTAAACATCTAAAGAAGATATGAGATACTGACCTACAGGTCTTAAAAAACAATTTTGATGATGTATTTAGTAGATTGTAATAGGTATATGCTACTCTTTATGAATAAACTTTTGTTCTAGTCATTTATTATAATACCTTTGTCATTGTTGTCAAAGGGGGAGGTGATAGTAAGGGGGAGTAGATAGATTGGTATAGAAAAAAAAATTTCTAAGTATTTTTTAAAAGGGTGCAATACATAAATGGTCTATCCGTAATTTCCATAGGGGGTGTAATCCTAAAGTTTAACTCTTTACTTGTGTATTTTTATTTTTCTCAGTCAGACACTAGGAAATTTTTCTAACTGTTTCCATCAATGCCAAAGGGCGAGATTGTTGGAAACTAGTGAAGATGATCATATCCTAGATCATGTGGTGAATGTTGTATTTTTGTCATTACTGGAAAAAATTCTACTCCACCAGTCAAACCAGCTATATCGGTGATGAAGATGATTGTACTTGAATTTTTCTAAGTGTTCAATGTATTGGTGTTAATAAAGTATGTGATGATAAATTTTTGTGTGCGATGATAATCTGAAGGATTCAGATGATGAAATATTATAGGAATTATATACAAATTCATATTTACCTATATATATTATCACGTAAGCTGATTTAATGCACAAATGAAGATTTGAGGCAAATACCTGCGATATGGAAAAGAATAGTCAACCGATCTAGTCAAGGTGATGAAATCGAGGTAGCAATCAATTACATGTCAAAATTTGATTTATTTGTGAATTATATTGTTGAGAGTCGACATTGAGGAGTTCAATTCACTATGTTGGCATGACCTCTTATGAATTTTGTTAAGGATTTGGAGGCCGACAACATGTAACACATTTTAGGGTTATTATTGGCATTATGATAAGTTTTAAAGGAGATATGCATAGCATTCATGAGTGGATGTATAATTGGTTGTCCTTGATGGTAATGTATTCAAATGTCATGATTATAGTGATCTATAAGAACTATAAATGATCAGTAAAGGAAAGATCAACTATGTATGTTGACTAGTGTTTAGGAAGAACAATATTAGTCAGATTGTCGTAGTGGTCGAGCTAAGGAAAGGTTCAGATGTTGTGCTTGGAGATAAAATATGTATATGGTATTAGTAATATATGATTTTAACCACAACATATTTGGTTGAGCAGTGATAAATTTTTCAGTGTCATAGACACTAAGATAGGTAGAACTCTTATGTTCTTGATTAACAGATCAGTAGATCATAGATTAGTGAGTAGTAAAGTATATGCCATCATTTCTAATGATATGATGATGTGGAATAAAGGTTATACATCCAATGTATTTTTATTTACAAGATTGATGCAATCATTTAGAACAGATTTAAGGTGCTGCATTGGAGAAGTAAAAGCATGCTTTATTATCTTGGGGATATAAACTTGAAGATCTTATCTTGAGCTAACACAATCATGATAAGTCATTTATTTCATCGAGATTATCAATTTGGCACATGGTAATATCTCAAGAAAGAAATTTGAAGATCATTTTTAAGGTGGTGTAGGTTGTTTATATATCATATTGAAAAGAGTTGTTGAAAATAAAAGAATTGTTGTTGAAATTTTTTTTTGGGTGATTAGGGTTTTTATGATTTCAAGTTGAAGTTGTTTTTGATTAAGGTAAATATAGGTTTTGAAAGGACCCCAAAACCTTTTACATAAAACTACTAGAGATATGCATCAACAGCCCTTACACACATATAAATCCTGCTACGAACAAAAAGGACCCCGAAAAACCCCCATTAACCCAAAAAAGGAAAACAAAATACTGCCAAAAAGAAACACAGTTTCCAGCACAACTTCCAGCCCAGATTCTAGCAAAAAAAAATAAAAACTACTTTATACTTTCATAGGCTTCCTCAGCCTCTTTCTGCATATCTTCAATTTTAAAAATGGAATCTTTTAGTACTTTCATCTCCTTTGGAATCTCTGGAATTTTCCTTTTAATGCCACTTTAGGTTGATGCTAGTTGGGCCTGAGCTCCCAGCTTTGTCATCTATTGTGATTGTAGTATTCTCTAGAAAACTACTCTCCAGGTAGGCATATTAAACTTTGATATTTTGAACAAAGACTTTAAGCCCCACATTGTTATGCTTGAGAATAATACTTATCATATGCCCATTGTGGCTGATTTTATTTTTCATTTCTTTTATCTTTTCTTCCACAAGTGCATTGACTCTGGTCGTAATCTCCTCATTTTTGTTGTTACTATTTACCTTAATCAAAATTCCTTCTCCATTTCTTCCAACTTGGTTTTGAAGGCCTCCATGGCTTCTTGAATTTCATTCAGGTGTTACTTCATGTCCTTCATTTCCTCACTGAGCCAATTCTAAATGTTGGGCCCAATTTCAAGTTGAAGTTGTTATCAAAGAGAAGTTACAAAGTATAAAGAACTGAAAATGATCTAATAGGAAATTAATGTCATTCTACAAATCAACAATCTTGTTGTTCCCTAATAGTTGCAGGTAGCCAAATCCTCTAACAAGGTGAACTTTAACATGTTCTTATTTGTAAATCCTTTAACACGGTAGCTTCTTTATTGAGGTTAAAAAATCCTCTAGCAAGGTAGATCATAGCTGATCTTATTGTACTCTAATAGTGTACTAATCACTTCTAATAGGGTGAACCCTTAGAAAGTGTATTTGTAGCTCCTAATAGGGAAAACTCATTTACTGCAATATTGGGATTGTGGGTGTCATCCCCACCGTGGTTTTTTTTCCCTTTGACAAGGGTTTCCATGATAAAATACTTGTGTTGTGTGTTAAGGTTGTTGATTCTTGGTATTATTTGTTGTTATTTGTTTATTTCATTCATATGCTTTATGGTTAAGAAGTTACTAGTGAAGTTAATCAGATTGGTGGTTGAATTAGGTCAAACCTATTTATATTAATTATCATAGGGGGTGTAATCTAAAGTTTAACTCTATACTTCTATATTTTTTGTTTTTCTTAGTCAGACACTAAGAAATTTTTCTAAGTATTGTGATCAATGCCAAAGGGGGAGATTGTTGGCATCTGGTGAAGATGATCATATCCTAGATCATGTGGTGAATTTTGTAGTGTTTTCATTACTAGCAACAATTCTACATCACAAGTCAGACCAGCTATATCAATGATGAAGATGATTGTACATGAATTTTTCTAAGTGATCAGCATATCAATGTTAATAGAGTCTGTGATGATAAATTTATGTGTGCAATGATAATCTAAAGGATTTAGATGATGCAATCTTATAGGAAGTATCTATAGATTCATTTTTACCTACGTATATGTCATGTAAGTTGATTCAATGCACAGATGGAGATTCGAGGAAAACACAACTGATATTGACAAGAACAGTCAACTAATCTAGTAAAGGTGATGAAATTGAGGTAGCGATCAATTACATGTCACAATTTGATTTATTTGTGAATTATATTTTTGAGGGTCGACCTTGAGGAGGTCAATTTACTATGTTGGCATGACCACTTATGAAGGTTGTTAAGGATTTGGAGGCCGACAAAATGTAAAACATTTTAGGGTTATTGTTGGCATTATAATAAGTTTTAAAGGAGATATGCAGAGTGGTTATGAGTGGATCCATAATTTGTTGTCCTTGATGGAAATGTATTCATATATCATGATTATAGTGATCGGTAAGAACTGTACATGATTGGTAAAGGAAAGATCAACTATGTATGTTGACTGGTGTTCAGGAAGAACAATATTAGTCAGATTGTGGTAGTGATCAAGCTAAGGAAAGGTTCGGATGTTGTGCTCAGAGATATAATATGTATGTGGTATTAGGAATTTATGAATCTAACCACAACTTATTTGGTTGAGCGGTGATAAAGTTTTCAGTGTCACAGACACTATGACAAGTAGAACTCTTATTTTCTTGATTAATTGATCACTAGATCACAGATCAGTGAGTGGTAAAGTATATACAATCATTTCTGATGATATGATGACATGGAAAAAAGGTTATAAATCCAATGTATTTGTATTTACAAGATCGATGCAAGCATATAAGACAGATTTAAGGTGTTGCATTGGAGAATTAAAAGCATGTTTTATTATCTTGGAGATATAAATTTATAGATCTTATCTTGAGATAACACAGTCATGATAAATCATTTATTTCATTGAGATTATCAATTTGGCACATGGTACTATCTCAAGAAAGAAATTTGAAGATCATTTTTAAGGCGGGGCAAGTTATTTATATATCATATTGAAAAGAGTTGTTGAAAATAAAAGAATTATTGTTGAAAAGTTTCTTTTGGGTGATTAGGGTTTTTATGATTTCAAGTTGAAGTTGTTATCATAGAGCAGCTACAGAGTATAGAGAACTAAAAAGGATCTGAAAGGAAATCAGTGCCATTCTACAAATCAACAATCTTGTTGTTCCCTAACAGTTGCAGCAGGCCAAATCCTCTAACAAGGTGAACTTTAACATGTTCTTATTTGTGAATCCTTTAACAGGGTAGCTTCTTTACTAAGGTTAAAAATACTCTAGCAAGGTAGATCATAGTTGATCTTATTGTACTATAATAGTGTACTAATCACTTCTAACAACTTGGATGCTTGGTATTATTTGTTTATTTCATTCATATGCTTTGTAGTTAAGAAGTTACTAGTACAGTTAATCAGATTGGTGGCTGAATTAGGTCATACCTATTTGTATTAATTACCATAGCGGGTGTAACCCTAAATTTTAACTTTGTACTTGTGTATTTTTTTTTCGTAGTCAGACACTAAGATATTTCTCTAAGTGTTGTCATCTATGCCAAAGGGGGCGATTGTTGGCATCTGGTGAAGATGATCATATCCTAGATCATGTGGTGAATGTTGTAGTGTTTTCATTACTGGAAAAATGTCTACTTCACAAGTCAGACCAGCTATATCGATGATGAAGATGATTGTACATGAATTTTTCTAAGTGTTCAGTGTATCAATGTTAATACAGTATGTGGTGATAAATTTATGTGTGTGGTGGTAATCTGAAGGATTCAGATGATGTGATATTATAGGTAGTATCTACAAATTCATATTTACCTACATATATGATCATGTAAGCTGATTCAATGCACAAATGGAGATTTGAGGTAAACACCAATGATATCGACAAGAACAATCAACTGATCTAGTCAAGGTGATGAAATCAAGGTAGCAATCAATTACATGTCATAATTTGATTTATTTGTGAATTATATTATTGAGGTTTGACCTTGAGGAGGTCAATTTACTATGTTGGCATGACCGCTTATGAAGTTTGTTAAGGATTTGGAGGCCGACAACATGTAACACATTTTAGGGTTATTATTGGCATTGTGATAAGTTTTAAAGGAGAATATGTAGAGCAGTCATGATTGGATGCATAATTGGTTTTCCTTGATAGAAATGTATTTAGATATAATGATTATAGTGATCGGTAAGAACTGTACATGATCGGTAAAGAGAAGATCAACTATGTATGATGACTGGTGTTCAAGAAGAATAATATTAGTTAGATTGTGGTAGCGGTCAAGGTAAGGAAAGGTTTAGATATTGTGCTCAGAGATACAATATTTATATGGTATTACGAATCTATGATTCTAACTACAACTTATTTGGTTGAGCAGTGATAAAGTTTTCAGTGTCACAGACACTAAGACATGTAGAACTTTTATGTTCTTGATTAATATATCAATAGATCACAGATCAGTGAGTGGTAAAGTATATGAGATCATTTATAATGATATGATGATGTGGAATAAAGGTTATACATCCAATTTATTGGTATTTACAAGATAGATGCAAGCATTTAAGACAGATTTAAGCTGTTGCATTGGAGAAGTAAAAGCATGTTTTATTATCTTGGAGATATAAACTTATAGATCTTATATTGAGCTAACACGGTCATGATAAATCATTTATTTATTGGAGATTATCAATTTTGCACGTGGTACTATCTCAGGAAAGCAATTTTAAGATCATTTTTAAGGTGGTACAAGTTGTTTATATATAGGAACTGCTCATATTGAAAAGAGCTATTGAAAATAATAGAATTGTTGTTGAAATTTTTTTTTGAGTTGATTAGGGTTTTTATGATTTAAAGTTGAAGTTCTTATCAGAGAGCAGAGAGAAGTTACATAGTATAGAAAACTGAAAGGGATCTAAAAGGCAATCAGTGTCATTCTTCAAATCAACAATCTTGTTGTTCCCTAATAGTTGCAGCAAGCCAAATCCTCTAACAAGGTGAACTTTAACAGTTTCTTATTTGTAAATCCTTTAATAGTTTAGCTTCTTTATTGAGGTTAAAAAATCCTCTAACGAGGTAGATCATAGTTGATCTTATTGTACTCTAATAGTGTACTAATCACTTCTAATAGGGTGAACCCTCAGAAAGGGTATTTGTAGCTCCTAATAGGGAAAACTCATTTACTGCAGTATAGGGTTTGTGGGTTTCATCTCCACCATGGTTTTTTTGCCTCTTACAAGGGTTTCCATGATAAAATACTTGTGTTGTGTGTTGAATTTGTGGATGCTTGGTATTATTTGTTTATTTCATTCATATACTTTGTGGTTAAGAAGTTACTAGTGCAATTAATCATATTGGTGGCTGAATTAGGTCATACCTAATTGTATTAATTACCATAGGGGGTGTAATCCTAAAGTTTAACTCTACACTTGTGTATGTTTTGTTTTTTTTAGTTAGACACTAAGAAATTTTTCTAAGTGTTGTCATCAATGCCAAAGGGGGGATTGTTGGCATCTAGTGAAGATGATCATATCCTAGATCATGTGGTGAATTTTGTAGTGTTGTCATTACTAGAAGCAAGTCTACTTCATAAGTAAGACTAGCTATATCGGTGATGAAGATGATTGTACATGAATTTTTCTAAGTGTTTAGTGTATTGGTGTTAATACAATCTATGATGATAAATTTATATGTGCGATGATAATTTGAAGGATTTGGATGATGTGATCTTATAGGCAGTATCTAAAGACTCATATTTACCTACATATATGATCATGTAAGCTGATTCAATGCACAGATGGAGATTTGAGGCAAACACCGGTGATATCAACAAGAACAGCCAACCGATCCAGTTAAGATGATGAAATCGAGCTAGCAATCAACTACATGTCACAATTTGATTTATTTGTGAATTATATTGTTGAGGGTCGACCTTGACGTGGTCAATTTATTATGTTGGCATGACCGTTTATGAAGTTTGTTAAGGATTTGGAGGCCAACAACATGTAACACATTTTAGGGTTATTGTTGGCATTATGATAAGTTTTAAAGGAGATATGTAGAGAGATCATGAGTGGATGCATAATTGGTTGTCCTTGATGGAAATGTATTCAAATATCATGATTATAGGAACTGTGCATGATTGGTAAAGGAAACATCAACTATGTATGTTGACTGGTGTTCAAGAAGAACAATATTAGTCAGATTGTGGTAGCGGTCAAGCTAAGGAAAGGTTCATATGTTATGCTTAGAGATACAATATTTATATGGTATTAGTAACCTATTATTTTAACCACAACTTATTTGGTTGAGCGGTGATAAAGTTTTCAGTGTCACGGACACTAAGACAGGTAGAACTCTTATGTTCTTGATTAACCGATTAGTAGATCATAGATTGGTGAGTAGTAAAGTATATGTGATCATTTCTAATGATATGATGACATGGAATAAAGGTTATACATCCAATGTATTGGTATTTACAAGATCGATGCAAGCATTTAAGAAAGATTTAAGGTGTTGCATTGGAGAAGTAAAAGCATGTTTTATTATCTTGGAGATATAAAATTGCAGATCTTATCTTGAGCTAACATAGTCATGATAAATTAGTTATTTCATCGAGATTATCAATTTGGCACATGGTACTATCTTAGGAAAGTAATTTGAAGATAATTTTTAAGGCGGTGAAAGTTGTTTATATATCATATTGAAAAGAGTTGTTGAAAATAAAAGAATTGTTGTTGAAATTTTTTTTTTGGGTGATTAGGGTTTTTATGAATTCAGCTTGAAGTTGTTATCAGAGAGCAGTTACCAAGTATAGAGAACTAAAAAGGATCCGATAGGCAATAAGTGTCATTCTACAAATCAACAATCTTGTTGTTCCCTAATAGTTGGAGTAGACCAAATCCTCTAACAAGATGAACTTTAACAGTTTCTTATTTGTAAATCCTGTACAGGGTAACTTCTTTATTGAGGTTAAAAATCCTCTAGCAAGGTAGATCATAGTTGATCTTATTGTATTATAATAGTGTACCCAAAAATGGATAGGCTTGCGACTGTACATTAAAAATACTAAGTTTTATCTATTAATTAATGGCTTTTTTTAATTGTTAATTAATCATCTATTTTCCTCTAAATTCATTCCCCAAATCATCTAATCAAATTCCCAAAATTAATTAAATAATTAATTTTATTTAATTAATTAAATAATTAATTTTATTTAATTAATTAACCTTAATTGATTAATTACCATTAATTAATTAATTAAATTCAATTTCCTATAGTTTAAATTCAAATATTTAAACTTACTAATTAAATTCTTCCAATTAAATTAATTTAATTCATCAAATAAAGCAATTCTGAATAAAAAAGAATTCAATTATCTCACATGTTGAAAAATTTAATTAAATAAATAAATTAAATATTCATTTATCTTCAAAGAGATAACTCCAATCAGATCACATGGGTTACTCCACCCATCTCTCCAGTCCACATGGGTAACTTCACCCACCTCTCCAGTCCACATGGGTAGCTTCACCCACCTCTTCAGTTTAAAAAGGTAACTCAGAATTAGCTCTTCAGTCAACCAAACTATGTCTCCTCTTTACCAATTGAAGAGGTGGAGTTTACTGATGGCTTCTCCAGTTCCCTTTGATCTCAACCGTTCATCTCCCTATCTTTGGGATTGATCTCAACTATTCATATCATCCCCATATGCTATATAATAAACCCTTCATAACCATTTGAAGGATCCAATATTTCAAGCTCTTGTGTACCATTACTATGTCAGTTTGGTTCTAGCATTCAATCCATCTTGCGATCACACACCCATTTCAATTTTCAAATCCTCGATGCTTCTCAAGTCATAGACACTGCCTACACCAATACTAAGCATCAAAAATAAAATTTTGGAAGGAGTAGAGAGAGACAATAGAAGCTTCAAGCACTTTGGGGTTTGCATTCATTTGTTTTCCTTTCATTGCTTGAACATTTTATTGGTTACATTTCAAGTTATTCATTTTAGTAGTTCTTGTGTACTTGATTTCTATCATTGTAAAACCATTGCTACTAACCCCCGCCTTTGGAAAGCTTGAGAACCACAAATCAAAAAGAAGAGAGGCGTACATTTTGGTGAACCTGACATGAAGCAAACATCACAAATATTTCTTGAAGGCAGCAGACAGAACCAATCAGCCATGGTTGTACAGTCACAGATCAAAAAAATCATATTTTTCTCGATATCTATGTTATTTTGCAATCGCTCCTATTCTACACAATCGATAAATTTGTGCTACAATTGACTGGTTTAATACTGCAATTGATTGTAGGCTTTTGCATTGTTATTCTGTCATCTTCTGTGTGTCTAACTTCTGGTAGTGTTGCCGCAATTGATTATTGTTTGTTGCAATTTCCTATATTGTACCGCAATTGCCTGATCCATGTTGTAATTGAACACACCCTACCACAATCATGAACCTTCTTCTGCAATTGATCAGATGTTACCACAATTGAAGACATAGTGCCGCAATGGACTCAAAAGCTATGTTTCTGCCTATTTTTCTTGGTTTTCATGCAGGGTTGACTAACAGTGAATGATAATGAAGGTGATCAGATGCATACCAGGTGCTAGAGCATTAAGAGCTACAAGAAGGAGAACCATAAACTATCAATCACAACAAAGGGCTATTCTCACAATCACAGCTAAAGATCAAAGCAAAGAATACACGAGGTACATTGATTCAATTAAGAGATTCGCAGGTAAGTATAAAGTCACCATCAATTTCAGAAATCTCAATTATCCCAAAGTTTCTGAATATTCTACTATTTTGGATTGAAATCTTTCATTTCTAAAGATACTAAACACTTTATTTGACAGGTACAAATAGAGGAGACAAGATAACAATACAACTTAAAATTCATTCACTTGTCTATGTGTGCTTAAAAAGAACAGTGTTTGTCACACTTCTCACATCTCACATTTCAGATTTGGGCTTAAAATTAACGTGGGGACTAAGATTGAACAAGGCAAAGAATATCTCGATTCGGTGCATTAAAATTGAACAAGCAATTAACACCTACTATTTGGGCTTAAAATTGAACACTTGTGCTTGTATGGTGGTGTAGCTTAGTTCACATTTCAAACTTTTAGAGCTTAATTGATTTACCTTGTGTCCTGAGTTTTGGATGCACTTGCATAATCTATTAGATTAGACACCTTTATACTTTTTAGAAAGGCCTATCTAGGGAATGCGCTTCTTCCTCAGAGAATGACCTTAAACCAGTAATCCTTCTTATCAGTATATAAACAAGGCGTGAACCAAAGTTTCATCTTATCTAGCCAAGCTCAGGCGAGGTGTGTTGATGATAGTCTAGATTAGGTGAATATCCCTAAGGAGCCAGTGTGGTTAACTAGGATCTTAAGTGAGTCACACACGTATAAACTGATTGGATAGATGCCATGGTCCCTTACTACAACCTTGTTAATTAGAGACCAACCCGATTTACCTCTGAACAGGTACCTTATTATAGTGCAAGGGGTTGCAGAATTTCCACCCAAGATTCCCAACATATGTGTCCCATGGTATTTGTGTAATGAAAGAGATCTTCACTCCACGGAAACAATACTTGGCAATGAAAAAAACATGAGCGCCTACGTCATGGACCTTCGTGTCCTAGTAGTGTGACAATTATTGTGTGAGCTAACAGACATTCAAGCATTGGGCCTATAACATTGTAATCTAAAGTCATTGACCTAGATTAATCTGATTGTTCATTGTTGAGACCTCGTGATAACCTTGCAAATTGAAAAATTTATAGAACATACACATTCTCAGTCTTCATTCTTCAAAATACAGTGTCTATTATGCTTGTTCTTTGATCAGTTTCTGAAAATACAAAACAAACATCCAAACTGTCAAAACAAGTCAAACATGTTAAAGTCTAGGGTTTTCAACATCAACTATCTTGCAAATCAGAAGCCTTGTTCCAAAATATCAAAATTGTCAGACAGTGATACCTATCCTCTAGTCTTTTTTGAGATTGTTCCCCTTTTACCACAATTGCCCGCATTTTTCTGCAATTGATGGAAGTTTGCCATAGTTAACTTGTTTATTGTCACAATTGACATGTTTATTACCACAATCGATGATAAAGTACCACAATCAACCTTTCACTTTGCCATAATCGGTGAAGTTTTATTGCAGTTGAATAGGGCTATTTTACAACTATTTTGACCTAAAAACTTTGAAAGAACTCTTCATTTCGTGTCCAAGACCATTGTCTATCCCAAAAAAATGGAAAGAACATTGTGTGAATCTCTAAACATTAAAGATAATCCCTTCTCTAAAAAGCACGATTATTATCTAGAACATTGTTAGTTGGAAAGCTCAGACTCAAAATATCTTGATCTCATCATATCAAACATCATCATTATCTCTATCAAGTGACTTTGTCCTAGGCAAAGGTCAACAAATCTTATCTTTTATAACATCACCACTTTGTGATCAAGATATATCAACATCTATCCTTAGAATTACCCTTGTCCAAAACATAACTTAGACTTCCTTAGAAAGGTTATCCTTTTTTGTTTGCTTTATATCACTTGTTTTAGTTACAAAATTTGGACCACACTATGTCTCAAACACCTCATAGAGGGCCTTACACAAGGTCAAAGGCTAGAAAACAACCTGATGAGTCATACATCAATAGATTCCCCACTTGGGAAATAGAGCAAGAGAATGATCCTTTCATAAATACCAGTTCTGCTCTATTCATTGAACAACCTTGTGGGGTAGCTTTTTCCAAAATGTCACAAAAGAGGAGATTGAAGATGTTGAGAAAGATTCTTATTCCACACAAGTAGTTGACATTGTTGTAGAGAGGAATCTTGAACATTACTTAGCCATGCTGATAAAGAAGGGAGTCAAAATTCTTGCTCAATTTAGTGTGTCAGCCATATGGACCGAAAACCCTGTTGCGGGTCAAAATACTACTCAGTCCTCTCAGATACTACCTATTGTTTCTCAAATATTCCCACCATTGATAACACCCACATTGGCATAGACAATACCCAATCAAACCAATTGCACAAACCAAGAAAGCACATCTTCCACTTAAAGCATGATAGGCTCACAACTAAGTGCACCCCCATGGTGACTAGTATGCCTCCACCTTCGGTCTAATGGCCTTAATCAAGATCTCATGTTATGCCTTCCATCCCACCAAATACTAACTATTCTGAAACTATGTCGCTACTGCAGTCAATTCCTACTAGTCTTGGGATCAACACCTCATTCCCGCAAGGATCCATCTTTGCAGGTATGACTTACAGTCAATGCCCACCCAACGCTACACCTTTTCCCATTCCAAAACCAATCCAACCTTATCAAAAGCAACCCTAGCTTCAGTTGCCACAATTCCAACCCCAGCAACAGTGACCCCAGCTTCAGTTGCCACAATTCTAAACCCAGCAACAACAACCCCAACTTTAGTTATCATAATTCCAACACTAGCAATAGAAACCCTAGCTTTAGTTGCCACAATTCCAACCCCAACAACAACAACCACAACTTAAATTTCCACAATTCCAACCCCAACAATAGCAACCCCAGCTTCAATTGCCACAATTCCAACCCCAACAATAGCAACACCAGCTTCAGTTGCCACAATTCCAACCCGAGCAACAACAACCCCAGCTTCAATTTCCATAATTCCAACCCCAACAATAGCAACCCCAGCTTCAGTTGCCTCAAATCCAACCCTAGCAATAGAAACCCTAGCCTTAGTTGCCGCAATTCCAACTCTAGCCTCAGTAGCAGCAATATCAACCCCAGCAGTATCAACCATAGTTTCAACAACAACAACATTCCCAATCCCAACAGAAAACACATAAAAACCCACCATGGGATACTCATGTACCCCCATTTCAAAATCATGTAGTGGGAAATCAATATCAAGTCCCCAGGATGAAATCCTATGTTCCTACTCAAGGGACGTAGAGGTGCAGGCTCATACATACTACAGCATAGAGGAACATCATCACACATCAGCCTCAGTATCAAATAGACATGTTGATGCAAAAAATGCAAACCCTTCAAACCCAAATGATGGATATGAAAAATTAGGAGAAAACTAAATCCTACACCGCAGATGATTTATACCCATACCCCTTTGACCACTCTCTTCACATGTCTCCATTCCCAACTCACTTCTTGGTACCGAAATTTGACAAATATAGGGGCAATACCAACCCTATTGAACATATCGAAGAATTTTTTCTAGTTGTGTCAAAGTTGCACATGCTGAGACATATTTAATGCGGTTGTTCCCACATAGCTTAGCTGGACCAGCAATGGAATGGTTCTCACATTTACCTCATGGCATATAGTCTTGGGGTGAACTAGCTGAAAAGTTCATCACTCACTTCCATCATAACATCAAGCACAAGGTCAGTATCAAGGACCGTTGCGATATCAAATAGAAGGATGGAGAGTCTTTTGTGAAATTCCTATAGAGATGGATGAATACTAAAAATTGAATAACGTATGATGTGCCTAAACAAGACCTAATAGTCATGTTTGTTGACAATCTAATCCCAGACATGTCATTCACAACATAATTGCAATTAGCTCTGAACTTCACACAACTCATCGAATGAGGAGTTTGTTGTGAGTAGAACTTAGTCAGACAAGGAATCCTTGTAGATCTGACACAAACAAATACAAACAAAAATGCAACGGAAAAAGCTAATTGGTGGAACAAAAACAAAAATGTCACCAATGATGGTGTCATTGATGTGAAGATAGTTAACTACACACAACCCAAGGTGTCACTGCAAGGTTCACCTATGGCCAAACAATAACCCATAGGGCCCACTCAATAAGCATACACTCAAAACCAACCTCCCCTGTCCAAGTGGTCATTGTGTCAAACAGTCAACAATAGACTCAACCCAAACCACGGTTTTAATTCCACCAACAAGATTTCACACCATTAGGAGAGACAATAGAATCAAATTTGCAAAAACTAATACAATCCAACACTATCACTCTCCCAAAAATTAGGGAGTTTGAGAAAGATGCAAAAAAACCAAGGTGGTATAATGACAAAGACTTTTGCAATTTTCATCAGGTAAAAGGACACAAAACACCTAACTATTACCGATTGAAACATGCTATCCAAGATCTAATTGATATAGGGGTCATTGATGTAACAAATACCCAAGCCAAAGGAACAATTGATCACACTATATTCAATGATACTTTTCATGATCAAAACAAAGGGAAAGCCTCCGGGTCTGGTGGATCATCAAAAAAGGTCAGCTATACATATGCCAAAAGTGATAGCGTTATCAATTGCCTCAATCCTTTAGATATCCACATGGCTACAATCACTATCAAAGACAAAGGTAACAAATGTTTTGTAAGAACATGTCATACCAGGGTTATCTTACAGGGAGTACCATCCTCATCTACTATATCTGCCAATCCTAATGCAACCTCAGATCCACAACCAAGCCTAGTGGATCAACTAAAGTGCACACCTGCCTAGATCTCCATTTTTGACCTATTGCACACATCTCCATAGCATAAACTAGCACTTGACCAACCCTTCAGAATGCAGCTTTCCCAAGGGACATAACACCCAAGAGCTTCTAGATAATGGTTAACCATATAGCTGCTAACAAACATGCAACATTCATAGACCGTGATATGCCGCCGCATAAACCCCTGCATAATGATCATTTACACTTGCTTGTCTAGGTCCACAAAATTTATATCTATAGAGTCCTTGTTGATGGTGGGGTTAGATTAAACATTTGTACTCTAAAGTTAATCAAGAAACTAGGATATTTAGAATTCAGCATTGATGTCACAAGGAGAATAAATATTAGAGCTTATGATGAAGAGGAAAGATCCTCTAAAGGTATTATCATTCTACCTATCCGTATTGATCTAGTGGTCAAGAACACTCCCTTCCAGATCCTAGATCTTGAGTTGGGATACAACATGTCACTAGGGAGACCATGGATACATGAAATGCAAGTCGTACCTTCAACACAACATCAATGCATCAAGTTCCCAAACTAGGGAGAAGAAATAATCATAGAGGGAGATCCCAATCCTTTCCAATACTATAATGCGGTCCAAATCAGCACTGTCAACCAAGTACCCTTAAACCAAGACGCAAGCATCCCCTCCTCTTCAGATTCAAATCCTAAGGATGTCACACGAAAAGTGGGAAAAATATCCATTACTGACAAGGGTTGTGGTGAATATAGCTATGAGGAAGCTTTCACCATCATGAACATGCCTCACAGCCCAAGAACATATGGCATGTCGCAACTGGTTATCATAATAGAAACTCTAGGGCCTATCATATTTAGATGTCTACCCATAACTTTTGTCAGATGGGGGGACATTGCAGAAGAAAAGCCATTTGAACAAGATATCAGTACATGGTTGTACCAAGATCCACAAGAGACACCTAGACAAACCCTACCCCTATCAAAATATGGAAATGGTTATACAATGTTACAAAGATTCGGGTATGATGGTACAACTGGTCTAGTGGAAAGACAACAAGGCTTAATGGAATTGTCTCTCCTACCAATCCAGAGAAACAAGAGAGGGTTAGGCTATGGGAAATAAAGAACTAGCACTGTAATCCAAGATATCCTAGTTAATTAGGAACAAATAGCAAAGATGCACCAGGGGCACAACTTAGAGCATATCTTAATAAGAAACATACTGCAACAGTTGTTTCCCTCTGAAGAGGGAACCTCTCAAACTTGAATGGACCTCAACATAGCCATCGATGATAATGAAGAAAGTGAGACATCTGATGAGAATTCTATCAAAACTAACTCCCACGAGTACGAGTGGAGATCCCTTCACGAATCTGAACTGTCAATCCCAGATTATTCCCCTCGGTCAACCACCATCATAAACCTTGAAGACTTATTTGACCAACTATCCATTCACAACCAACCTTGCATAGATAAACATGTCATTCTCTATTCTTCAAGTGATGCATCCACATCATAGTCTAGGTTTTTTGGAACCCTATCTAAACTCCCTTTCAACCAAATAGAGTCAAACTAGCACAAGGGCCTATGTCTTGTACACCTAGAACTAATAGAGTGGGATCAAAAAGGACCGCCTAATATGGATGTTTTTGAGAATGATGAGACCATTGCAGACTTCATGGGACTTAGAGAGGGAATGCCATCAGGAGACTATAAAGAAGGCTTCTCCATTGACCTTGATAGATCAGCATACTTTGGGGATGAAGCCCCTCTTTCTAGTCACCAAAATAAATAAATAAAGCAAAAAGAATCATCAGTAAGTGAAAACCAAAAGGCGTTTATTGACACAAAAAATGTTAAAAAGCTAAAACAAGACATATCTTCTAGTGAAACCTCACTAAGGTGCTAGAAGATGGAAAGAAGGAACTCCTCCCCTTGATAGAGGAGAAGTCAGAATTATTAGTAGAAGAAACAAAGGAAGTCAATTTGGGAGATGAAAAGAACCGAAAGAACATCTACTTTGCAAAATCACTCACCCTAGAGGAGAGAGAATAGTTCATCAGTTTCTTTAAAGCAAGAATGATTAATTTTGCATGGTCCTACTAGAATATTCTAGGACTAGATCCAGAGCTTGGACTACATCATCTCCTATTGCTACCCAACACCAAACCTTTCAAGTAGAAGCTAAGAAATATGCATCCCCATGTTGCATTACTACTCAAGGCCAAATTGAAAAAGCTCTTGGATGCCAAGTTCATAAGTCCAATCCCATATGTAGATTGGATATCTAACCTTGTACTAGTTACAAAGCACAGTGGTCAGATACAGATTTGCACAGACTTCAAAGATCTCAACATAGCTTGCCCCAAAGATGATTTTCCCTTGCCTAACATTGATATGATAGTGGATCTAACTGCTGGGCATCAAATGCTATCACTTATGGATGGATTTTTAGGGTATAATTAGATAAGGATCACAATAGAGGACCAACACAAAACAAATTTCACATGTCCTTAGGGCACATATTGTTGGAATGTCATGTTTTTTGGTCTAAAGAATGCCAAAGCAACATATCAAAGGGTCATGACAAATATCTTTCATGATCTCATCCACAAAACAATGGAAGACTATGTGGATGATATACCAGCCAAATCAATGCTTTGCAAAGATCATCTACAAGTATTGGGACCAATCTTTGATAGAATGCAAGAATACAAAGTCCATCTAAACCCAAAGAAATGTGCATTCCAGGTCACAACAGGAAAGCTACTGGGGTTCATAGTGTCACATAGAGGAATTGAAGTAGACCCAGAGAAAGTCAAAGCAATATTGGACATGCCACCACCGTCAAACCTAAGGTAGCTAAGGGGGTTACAAGGAAGGCTCCAATCAATCAGGTGCTTCATATCCTAGCTAGCGGACAAGTGCCACCCATTCCAACATCTACTACACAAGGACATCAAATTCATATGGACAGAGCAATGCGAACAAGCATTCAAAATATTCAAGGACTAACTCCTCAAGTCTCCTATATTAGTGCCACCAGTCCAAGGTAGACCATTACTTCTGTATATCTCAGCAACCAAATCAGCATTAGGCATATTATTGGAACAACAAGATGATGCAGGTAAAGAAAGGGCCATCTAATATCTAAGAAGAACATTGGTAGGATATGAGATCAACTATACACCAATTGAAAAATCATGTCGTGTAGTTGTATTCACTTCACAAAAGTTGAGACATTATATGTTGAGTCACCAAACAAAGTTGATAGCACATATTGATCTTTTAAAATACTTCATAAGCAAAGCAGTGCTCACTGGATGACTTGCAAAGTGGGTAATGATCTTAAGTAAGTTTGACATTGAATATGTAGACAGAAAATCCATCAAAGGGAAAGTGATTGCAGATCAACTAGTAGAGGAACTTATCCAGGATCATTAGCCTATCATTTTTGACTTTCCTGATGAGTCTATTATGACACTACAACCAGTGATCGAGGTATGGCAACTATACTTTGATGGGTCATGCATGAACCATGGTGCAGGGGTAGGAATAGTGCTCATCACTCCAGATAATGATACAATTCCAAAATATTTCAGACTCAACTTCCCCTGCACAAACAACATAGTAGAATATGAATCACTAGTCATTGGTTTAAAGATAGAAATTCAATGGATAATCAAGAACATTAAGGTTTACAAAGATTCATAGTTGGTCATTAGCCAAGTCAAAAATGATTATATGACAAAAGATGAGAAGCTAATACCATACAGAGCATAGTTGGAAAGATTATGCACCAATTTCCAATACATCTTCTTCGAGCAAGTACCACAAGCTCATAACAAATCTACAGACGTGATGGCTACCATAGCATCACTAATTGATATGCCAAGAAACAAAACATGAGTCTAGTTTCTAGTAGAACAACTCTTGGTGCCATCACATCAAGCATCCATCATAGAATCAACATGCATCCTTGTTGGTCCTAAAACCCCATGGTACCAAGATGTATACAACTACCTCCAGGATAGTTTCTTACCTCCCAACTTGTCTAGAAACCAGGGAAAGTCCCTCATCCGCTAAGCCTCTAGGTATACCATCCTCTCAACTACTTTATATAGATGAAGCCTAGATGGAATGCTACTACGATGTCTCACTTCTACGGAATCCTAGAAAGCTTTGTACGAGGTACATGAAGGAATTTTTGGAACCCATAGAGGTGGCAACATCTTAGCTAAGAAGATCATCCGCATGGGATACTACTAGCCCACAGTAGAGACAGATGCACACAAACATGTACAAAGGTGTAGGCAATGCCATATCCATGGAGACCTCATCCATGTACCCACCCAAGAACTAAATCCTATCACATCACCATTGCCATTTTTTGTGTGGAGATTCAACCTAGTGTGGAAGATTACACCTTCTTTAGAAAATGGACACAAATACATCATAGTAGCAACAAAGTACTTCACTAAGTGGGTGGAATCAATTCCCCTCACTTATATAACTGGAAAGCATATATCAATGTTCATACTTAACCACATAATCTGTCGATACGGGATCCCTCAAACCATCCTAATAGATCACGGTACGCCTTTCCAAAACAAAGATGTCAAAGAGCTATGTGAACAGTTCCATATCAAACAAGGTATTTCTTCATTTTTTTATCCTCAAGGGAATGGCCAAGTTGAAGCTATGAACAAAACAATTTTGAAAATCTTGAAGAAAATAGTGAATGAATCAGGATGAGACTTGCATTGACAGCTTAGTCCTGCATTATGGGCTTACAAAAATAGTGTGATAATACCTACAGGAGCCACTCCTTTCTCCCTAGTATATGGATTAGAGGTTGTACTACCCCTTGAAGTGGAAATCCCTCCTTAAGGATGTCATTTAAGAACCTGATTACAGATGAAGACTACTGAGTAGCAAGGCTCAGTGAGCTAGAGTTACTAGATGAAAGAAGATAGCATGCCTTCAACCACTTACAAGGCTATCAGAATCACCTTAGAAGGAACTATCATAAGAAGGTGAGATCTTGAACATTTGAGATAGGAGATCTTATCCTCATGGAAAATAAAAATAACCAAGCAGAGCGAGTCAAACCCAGAAAGTTTGAGCCTAACTGGCTAGGACAATATGTCATTGTCAGCTCTACCGACAGCGGGGCATACATACTAGCGACACCAGAAGGATATCATCTCCCCAGATACATCAATAGAATGCACCTCAAGAGGTTCTACCCTTGAGGTCTTTATGGTTAAGGCACCTATCTACATATTCAGAAAATACCAAAAACAATAAAAAAAATACAAAGTGTTACCTTGGTGAAAACCTGGCAATAAGGCACCTTGGTGACAACAAAAAAAAAAGACAAAAATTAAAGAGAAACAAAATCACTTTCTCAATGAAAACCTGGAAAATAGGTGCTACTGAGTAGGTACCTTGGTGAAAACCTGGCAAAGAGGCGCCAAGTGTTCAATTCCAGCTTCACCATCAATGAACTCCAAGATCAAAAGCTTGAGCACACTTCAAAAGAAAGACTGCCTACCCAAGATATATCCAAAATCACAAACCCCTCTGAGTACCAACACTTATCCATGGTTAGTACTGGTCCACCAGACTAGGGGGTGATTCTAAATGTCCTAAAAAAATAAAAATAAAATAAAAAAACTCATCAAAAATCCTAAAAAGATCAAAATATTCTAAGAAAATCAATCTTCATCTAAAACATTCAAAAATTGAAAAATCCCAAGCAATAAAGCCAAATTGGTTACCAAGAGAGCAAAGGGTGATCACGCCCATTCAATCAATGTCACAATCATGAGCTTTGCAAATCAGCATTGGGCCCATCTGACACATCTTTATCAACCTATCAAATCTATCAACAAATAACTGGTGACCAAGCCAATCTATCAATTGTCACAATCATGAGCTTTGCAAACTAGCATCGGGCCCATCTGACACAGCTTGATCAACTACCAAAATGATCATAATCAATCAATCAAATCCTATCAATCATCTTACACAGTGATGGATATGCTCAAAACCAGATAGGTCAGTCTTATATGAGTCATCTATTACTAAAACCAGACACACTCAAGCAATTAAGCCAATCAAGCCTATCAAAAGAGTCAAGCTAATCAAGACAATCCAACTGAATCAAGGAACCATCCAAAAATGTTGACTAGGTCAATCAGTCAGTTAGATGTTAGTCTATATTTTGCGGTTATGTTCTTACGCTACTCCAGGATCCACCATGTGAGGAGAGTAGCTATGATAGATCATGACTTATTTTCTTTGATTGTTGTATGTTGAATGTTCACTTCAATTCCAGGGCCATGATGATTTAGGATAAATGCGGTAGGCATTGTCACTTATCTAGGAGTCGTGAAGTTCCACAATCTGAGCTTAACCCTAGGAAAGAATTAGACAGTCCTTCTCTTTTATTTGCTTGTTTAGTTTATAGAATCAAGAGCTCGCGATGCTATCCAGATGGACTCTAGGTGCATAGGAGTTCTATCTTGGTTTCTATGGTCTTTTCTTTTTTGCAATCAAGAGCTCACAATGCTATCCAAATGGACTCTAGGGGCGTAGGAGTTCTATCTTGTTTGTTTTGGTATTTTCTTTTCGGAATCAAGAGCTCGCGGTGTTATCTAGATGGACTCTGGGTGCATAAGAGTTCTATCTTGGTTTCCTTTTTCTAGTTATTTATTTCAGAGGGCAAACAGGTATCCAGATGGTCAATATCTGGGTGCTTTTGGCTCTCTTTCTTATCAAACAGGGAACAAGGCTAAACCCAGATGGTCAATATTTGGGTGCACTAAGTTATCTTTCTATTCAATCTCTCTACTCCTTCCACTTATCAAGAGGTTATGGCGGTATCTAAATGGTATGTGATCTGGATGCATTGGACCCTCTTCAGAATTTCAAAAAACTAAAAACAAAAAAAGATGCAATGATGACAAATATTGGAAATAGGGGCAACGACTTGGGACAATCATCCTTTCTATCAATTCATATCTATCCAAAAAAAAGTAAAAAAATCCTTTCTATCATTCCATGTCTATTAGATCAATCCCAGAGAACATCTATCCATACTAACTTCTTTCTAATTAACACATGCATTACTCAGATATTTTGCACATAATAGATTGCATCCATTCCATTTAAGTGCATCAGAAAAAATGAAAAAAATATAGTAGTTGCATACATGATAAATCATAAAATACATGCATCCATAAGAATCTCATATAAACATGCATTTCATTTTCACCATCCTACATAAACATGTCAGTATCATAGGAAAAGTAAATCATACATCTAAGAGTCTGCATAATAGAATCGTATTGCATAAAGCATTTCAACATCTAAACATAATCATGTAGAAGTCATACATATAGAAATTAAACCAATGCACATCATGTAAAATCACTAGCTTCATCTCATATAAATCAAAATATCTGAGTACAATGAATGGTTGCAAGTCTGAACAAAGGAAGGTAATAAGCATATATATCAATAAATATCAGTGTGTCGGGATACAAAAATGAATACTACTCAGATTATATCAAATGAACATCGCTAAAAAAATGATATATGATACAAAAGTGGAAAGGTACACAATCAGCAGGTGCTACCCCAACCCTCGCCACCAAGTGGACAAGGGGGTGGCATATCAGTAGCCAGTCTCTATGATGAACTAGGAGATCCAACACAACTACTCTATGATCTATGAGCCCTACTAGATCTCTAAGAGGTTGTATAACTGGGTACTCTTTGCTCAGCATGAACTGCACCCTCATAGTGTCGCCGCCAGTAGTCAATCTCTCACTGGGCATCCTGCCCAGATCTATAATAATTGTCCAAAACATCTTGGTGTGAAGCATCCTATACACTATCAATAAATGAATGAACCTCAACTCGGGCATGTCACTCTCTAGCCTCAGCTGCAGTAACTCTAGCCTCCAAAGTCATGGCACGGGCATCATTGGAAGCAAGTATGACCTATAAATCATGTACCTATTGAGTAAGCCACTCCAACTCTAAGGGATCCACTTCCATACCTCCCATGGAAACATCCATATTTCCCTTCTTGGCCCTGTCCCCCAATCCCTCATCTTTCCTCTCCCTCACTACCCAGGAGTCCTCATTCTCAGCACTATCCCTAGTATTGTTGCTTGTACTGCTACTACTAGTAGATGAGCTCGTATCTACTGTGTGCTAAAAATGTGTCACACTTCTATGGGTCATTCTATTTAAGGTTTCTCAAGAATGAGGCCTCAAATATCAACTCATAGCTCCCTAGTCATGGAGTGCAAAGGTGTTTGATGAAGGCCCTCAGATTGACCTAGTTGTGCCCTTGCAAGTACACCATGAAATGAGAGATTCAATGCATGAAAATGCCAACTATTCTATATGATTGCAATGCATAAAAGAAAATTAATATAAATGATAACAATGCATGATTATTCTATGAAAAGAAATATAAATGCAAGATTAATCTATGAGAGGAAACATGAATCTAATCTACATGAATAGCCATGGATGCAAGAAGAAGACAAGAAGAGAGAAGTTACAATATCCAAGCTTGAGTGCTCAAATTCTCCTCCAAAATTGCTCTCCAAACCTGCAGCAT
>MU223645.1:1070534-1088016 GCA_018584345.1 Thuja plicata
AGGTTCTTGATGTAAGATGAAAGATATAAGGATCACAGAACCAAGGTAGATCATCAAGCATGAAAGATTATGCCCCAAGGTTGAATTAGAAGAAGAAGAAGAAGAAGAAGAAGAAGTGGGGTGAAAGAGAATGGAAGATAGAAGATTGGAAGAGGTGGAAAAAAATAAAGAGAAGAAAGATAATTTTCCTTAAGAAAGAGAATGTCCCAAAATTAATCAACTATTTAAGATAGAAAATTTTTATTGAGATCACGAAAGAAGATAAGGAAATGAAGATCATAACATGATCATAATTGATTAAAAGTCAACAAGAAAGATGAAGGAAAACCCTCGCAAACTCATAATGCAGCCTAAAAATGCAAACTAACATGAGGTCTAACAATGCAAGCTACATGAAAATGCAAAGGTGTACTTGCAATAGAGCAACTGCAACATAGGACTTTGTGTTCATCATTCATTAGAGAATGTTAAGGAACTTATTTTCATCATTGGGCCATTATTAATAGACATCGAAAAATCACAGAATCATCACTAGTCATAAGTGCAACTATGAAGATATGAATGTGATTTATATCAGATTGGAATGTGGAAAGATTCTAACATAAGAATCAAAGACATAAAGGTCAAGATGACTGTGATGTTAGCTTACCTAATTTAATATAGCAAAACCATGCTCGCATCAAGGCATAGAGGCCAGGATGACCAGCAAAATAGTTTTGCAAAAATAGTGAAGCATAAAGCAGGAAGCAAATAAAAACATGCCTCATGCCCCAAGTCCTCAAGCTATGCATCCCCGAGAGACTTATTAGACAAGGACACTCAACAAAAATCAATAACAGTCAGTACACAAAGAAAATATCATGACATAGCTCAAGCATTAAGTGTTGTGTTTAAAAATTTAAGTGTGTTAACTGATACTGAGTTCTGAGGATAAGGATTGAATGCTTGCAAGCAGGTAAGATAACATGACGAAACCAGGTAAGACCAAATTGATAAGTGTTAAAAAATACTCGATGTCAGTGATTGTGTTAAAAAATACAGTTGGGGTGGTGTTGAAAAACACCGTTTGGGAGGTCTAGATGGAACACTTCTTAGATGCTTAGAAAAGGAAGAATCCGACCAAGAGTTAGTTTACATTCATGAGGGAATTTGTCAGGGACACTCCAATGGTCTTGCCATGGCCTGAAGGTTTCTTAGGGTGGGGTACTATTGGCCTGTGATGCAGATTGATGTAGTAGCTTTTGCAAAGTCATGTGAAAAGTGTCAAAAACATGGTAACCTGATACATTCTCCAGGCAGGGAGCTCATTCCTTCTATATCTCATTGGTCATTTACGTGTTGGGCCTTTGATCTTGTTGAGCTAATTCATCCCAACTCATCATGTGGACAAAAGTTTATTATCACTGCTACTGATTACTTCACTAAATGGGTAGAAGTTGTTCCACTTTCTATTTCCTCAGGCAAGACAGTTTCTCTATTCATTCTGAACCATATCATCTTTCGATATGGAGTGACTTCCGAGATTATCACTTACAATGGAGGCCAGTTCAAAAATAAGGACCTTAAACAAATCTACAAGAAATTCAAGATTAAACAACATTGGTCCTCCATTTACTTCCCACAAGGAAATGGTTAAGCAGAGGCATCAAACAAGACCATTCTTAAAATCTTACATAGAATAGTCTGTAAGAATGGTAGAGATTGGTATTTATAGATAAATTTGGCTTTGTGGGCCCATAGAATGAGTATTCATACCCCTACTAGGGCTACTCCTTTTGCCCTTGCATATGGCACTAAAGCATTGTTACCTTTGGAAGTTGAGATTCCTTCACTTCGAGTTTCCCTCCAAGGTCTAGTTACAGATGAAGACTACCGCGCCATGAGACTTCAAGAGTTAGAACTTCTAGATGAGAAACATCAAGTATAATTTGGCCATATGAGGGTTTATCAAAAGTGCATGTCCAAAGCCTTCAACAAAAAGGTTCACCCTAGAGAATTCCAAGTGAGATATCTTGTCCTACATGAAAATCCTAAGAATCAATAACATAGAGATCAAAAGGGCAAATTTGAACCTAATTGGCTTGGACCTTATATTATTACAATAGCTTTTAGGTCAGGTGTTTATTTACTATCTACAAAAGAGGGAGAGCATCTCCCTGATCCTATCAATGTATTGCACCTGAATAAGTTCTATCCATGATTCCCATTCTATCTGGGGGCATCCTTTGTACATAATTATTGATCCTAAAAAAATTCAAAAAAAATGATATATTGTCAAAAATTCTAAAAATCAGAAAATGTCTTGAAAAATGATCATCTTAGTGAAAACCTAGCAATAGGTGCTTTGATGTATCTCCAAAAAAAAAATATATTCAAAAAAATATTAAAAAATTAAAAAATTTAAAAATTCAAAAAAAAAATAGAAAAAGTGCCTTGGTGAAAACCTAGAAACAGGCGCCTTGGTAGCAAAAATTAGAAAAATTATAAAAATTCCTAAAAAAAAGAAGAAAATGAAAAAAACAAAAGAGAAAAAATTGTAATAAATTCCAAGTGGTGAAAACCTGGAAACATGCGTTACTTGAGGCCTTTGCACCCCTTTTTCTTAGCACGTGTCCTCGACACTTAGCCTTTCTCCATCTTACCTTGTCCTTGTTGCCTTGGTCTAGAATTGGTCTTTGTCTTTTTCTAGGGGGCATAACTATGTTAGCTTTGGTCTCTTGGATGCGTTGGTCTTTAGGACACCTCACAAATGATGTTTTTCAACACCACCCTAACTGTATTTTTTAATACAACCCTTGACATTGAGTGTTTTTCAACACTTATCAGTTTGGTCTTACCCCATTTTGTCATGTGGTCTTACCTTCTTGCAAGCATTCGATCCTTATCCTCAAAACTTAGTATCAGTTAACACACTTAAATTTTTAAATACAACACTTAATGCTTGAGCTATGTCATGACCTTTTCTTTGTGTATTGACTGTTATTGATTTTTGTTGAGTGTCCTTGTCTAATAAGTCTCTCAAGGATGCATAGCTTGAGGACTTGGAACATGAGGCATGTTTTTATTTGCTTCCTTCTTTATGCTTTATTTGACCTTTATGTCTTTGATGCTTATGTTAGAATCTTTCCACATTCCAATCTAATATAAATCACATTCATATCTTCATAGTTTCCCTTGTGACTAGTGATGATTGTGTGATTTTTTTATATTCGTTAATAATGGCCCAATGATAAAAATAAGTTCCTTAACATTCTCTAATGAATGATGAACATAAATTCCTATGTTACAGTTTCTCTATTGCAAGTACACCTTTGCATTTTCATATAGCTTGCATTGTTAGACCTCATGTTAATTTGCATTTTTGGGCTGCATTATGATTTTGAGAGGGTTTCCTTCATCTTTCTTGTGGACTTTTAATCAACTGTGATCACGTTCTGATCTTCATTTCCTTATCTTCTTTCATGATCTCAATCAAAATTTTCTATCTTAAATAGTTGATTGATTTTGGGGCATTCTCTCTCTTGAGGCAAATACTCTTTCTTCTCTCCATTTCTTTCCACCTCTTCCAAACTTCTATCTTCCATTCGCTTTCACCCCACTTCTTCTTCTTCTTCTTCTTCTTCTTCTTCTTCTTCTTCTTATTTTCTTCTAATTCAACCTTGGGGCATAATCTTTCATGCTTGATGATCTACCTTGGTTATGTGATCCTTATATATTTCATCTTACATCAAGAACCTTATCTTTAGTTTAATTTGATCAAATTTATCAATTTGTTGTTTCTCCTCTATCTCATTTTGATTTTGATCACAAGGGGGCAGTACCTATCAAACTTCAATCCTTGATTCAGCTTTATCAATCATATCAACCTTGCTTGAGATTCTTATCTCGTACATGTCAATTACTTATTTACAACGGTGTTGACCTTGTCTTTTTCAATCAGCTTATCTTTGTTCTGATGTTAATTACTTATTTACAATGGTGTTGATATCTGTGTTATTTTGTGATCCCAAATCGATCTCACACTTCAACTACATTCTTTGACTACGTGTTCCCAGAATGATCACACATTAGTCAAAGAGGGGCAAATTTATGCACCCTAAAATGGTCGCCTAGACTATGGGCCCCATTTATCATTTTATCAATTTATCAATTTCCTGAATCAATGGTTTGGAACATTTTCAATTCAATTCAATTTCCTAGATCAAATTGTAATTAATTCAATTATTTCAATATTTCCTAAGGTTTGATCATTTTTGTATAATTAAAAGATTTAATCTCCCTTTTAATTAAATTAAATTAATCTTATTTAATTAAATTAAATTTCTCCCTTTCAATTAAATAAAATTCATCTTATTTAATTTAATTAAATTCCTCCCATTTAATTAAATAAAATTCTTCTAATTTATTTAATTATAAAGAAAACCCCTCTTTTAATTAAATAAATAAAAATCCCCACTTAAAGCACTTTATTTGATGAAAAAGGAAATAAATTAAATAAAAATCCCTTTTTCTTCACATCTTCCTAAGTGGTGGGCTTTTTGCCTCTTAATCACAGCCTTTGATTTTTTGCCTCTTAATCTCAACCGTTCACTTTTCTTTATAAGGAAACCTCTCCTTCTCATTATATATAGAATTTTTATGTATTGTTATGTTGCAGGTTTGAGAGCAATTTTGGAGGAGAATTTGAGCACTCAAGCTTAGATATTGCAACTTCTCTCTTCTTGTCTTCTTCTTGCATTTATGGCTATTCATGTAGATTATATTCATGTTAGCTTAGAATCATGTTTATTTCCATAGATTAGATTTGCATATTTCCTTTCATAGAATAATCTTGCATTGTTATCATTTATATTAATTTCCTTTCATGCATTACAATCATATAGAATAGATTTCATTTTCATGCATTGAATCTCTCATTTCATGGTGTACTTGCATGGGCATAACTAGGTCAATCTGAAAGCCTCCATTACAAACCTTTGCACTCCGTGACTAGGGAGCTATGAGTTGATATTTGAGGCCTCATTCTTGAGAAACCTTGAATGGAATGATTCATAAAAGTGTGACACATTTTCATCACACACCTGCACTCTAAGCATCCAAGGCCTCAACATCTATATCTCCTATCTCAATATCTACATCCTCTACAACCACCCTCTCCTCTACCCTCAGCGCCAAAATAGCACCAGTACGCTGACATACTCTATGCACTAACTGAGGTGCCTCCTCCTCCATCGCCTCCTCATCCTCCAAAATAGCACTCAAACCAACTCGCTGAGTACTGGTCTGACCACCACTCCATCCACCCCTCGTCTGAACTCCACCACCAGCACCCCAAGGACCAAGATCATCTCCCCTCCCCCGCCCCCCATCCCTACCTCCATCTCAGCCACCATCTCTCCCTCCATCTCGACCACCATCCCTCCCTCTGTCTCGACCCCCCTGCGTCATCGTACACGATGGCGCCTCCTCATGATGGTCCTAGAAACAGGATGAGAGACATCTGTCAGCGGAACTAGCCGGGTCTATGCTCAACGAGAATCATACTATGGAGTGGTGCCTGTAAAATATCAAATTCACATATCAGTACCACATCAGAGGGATAAACAAGTATCATAAAGCAGATATACTAAGAAACCAGTAAAGGAATTACACAAAATATCATCGCATAAACATACATGCATCTACAGTGGCAGATCGCCTTGTCCAAGCAACAGGTAGTAGACCAACAAACTCAGTCTGTGCAACATCTAGTGAAATGATGCCATCCTAGATAGAAACATCCCTTAACCTATGAGTAAAATAGGCATATGTATCAGACACATTCTGCTGCTCCCCAAACTGTCGCAACACCCTGTCAGTGTTGTGAAAGTCAATCATATGAATATGGTCTATAACATGACCAATCAGGTATCTCCACTGATAGCAAAAAGGAAGATGGATATCCTCTCCAACCCAAATGGGGCACTCCCTATATGGTCTCCAAATGAAATAAGGCATCATGTCTAACTATTGATGCTAGTACATCAAATGCCCCATGTGGGTCTGCACAATAGCTCCATCATACATGAAGACATATGGCCTGTCTGCAGGAAGATCACATGTACCGATGGGTTGACATACAATAATGTTCTCCCACGCCCATATCTGTAGGAGGGTCGCGCCACAGCCAAGCGACTTACCATTAAGGTAAGCTGCATAAAACATATGAAAGTGCATGTGTGCTAGCATACATGACCCCCAGGAATAAATAGTATGATCTTGGACCATACTCTACAAAACAAAACCAAAGCTGACAGAAAATCCATGCTGGCGTCGATCAGGGCATAAGACACCACATATCAAACTACCTAGTAGGGTGGACAACCTATCAAGGTCCAAACTAAATCGGGACCAAGGAATATCATAGGCACTAGATAAACCAAGCTGATCTTAGGGCAATCTAGACAGCTCAGTCAAAGAAATGATGTCAGGTCAGGTAGCATAGTCTACAAGTGCACCCTGGATTGGAAGCTTAAGGATGCAGTACACATCCTCCAAAGTAACAGTACACTCTCCAGTGGGTAACCAAAAAGTGCATGTCTCAAAATTCCATCACTCTACAAGAGCTGAGATCACACCCCTATTGGTTGTGATCTATGGCATGTAACAGATCCAGTATAAACCTAAGGCCCTAAGTACTGACCTCTCATCCTCTGATAGCTGGAACCTGTAAACAAGACCCACCGGTTTGGACTTTCAACAGTATAGAATCCTCTCGGTGAACTACACATAGAAATAAAATAAAAAAATATCAGTAGCTGTCATACAAGGAAGTGTCAGAAACCAACATATGTAGAAATGAGACAAGAAAATAAGGCACACAGTTACAAAAAAGTGATTGCGGTAATAAACCCTACATATGCGGTACCCTTATGCAATTGTGGCACACAACAGTCAATTGCGGTAACCAAAATGCAATTGTAGAATACAAACATGGAAATTGTGGCACTTTTATCAATTGCAGCATTAAACTAGCAACTGCGACATTCAAACCGCAATTGTGGCAAAACCGCAGACGATTGTGACACATATTGCAAATTATCAAAAAAACAACAAATTTTAAAAGCAAGAAATAAATGCATTGATGGAACACAAAGAGATAAAACTCACCAGATATCCTACGCCAGCTGGTCTCTGATATGTCCAAACTTGGGCGGAAATGTGTGTCACTCCAGGAAGGCCCACCATTGCAAGAAAATGGGAGATAAAAGTAAAGAAAACTAAAGAAACACTCACCAAGATTTCAAGAGCTCCAAGAAGGCAATGTGACAAATGAATGGCTCTCTTGGCTACTTATAGGGATTTCCAAAAACCCTAATTTCTCTAGGAGGTCTAATTTATCTTCCTGAACCCTAAAAACTTTGATAGACAATATCAGAGGCAAATATAAGGCATTTTTCAAATCAGTCAGCTACCCAGATTCAAAAATTGCAGTTTCAACAAATTAATGCTCATATCACAAATTTTTCACTCAAAATTGTTAAGGGGGCATAAATACACCTACTATTGCCGGGGCAAGCTAGGGAAAGATCAAAATCAAAGAATCTTTGACACATGGTGACAAGTCACATCACATCAAAGAGGGGCAAATGTAGACACTCAAAAATGGGCAGGCTTGCGACTTTACATTAAAAACACTAATTTTCATCTATTAATTAATAGTTTTTTAATCGTTAATTAATCATCTATTTTCATCTAAATTCATTCCCCAAATCATCTAATCAAATTCCTAAAATTAATTAAATAATTAATTTTAATTAATTAATTACCATTAATTAATTAATTAAATTCAATTTTCTATAGTTTAAATTCAAATATTTAAACTTACTAATTAAATTTTTCCAATTAAATTAATTTTAATTAAATTAATTTAATTTCATCAAATAAAGCAATTCTAAATAAAAAAGAATTCAATTATCTCACATGTTGAAAACTTTAATTAAATAAATGAATTAAATATTCATTTATCTTCAAAGAGATAACTCCAATCAGATCACATGGGTTACTCATCCATCTCTCCAGTCCACATGGGTAACTTCACCCACCTCTCCAATCCACATGGATAACTTCACCCACCTCTTCAGTTCAAAAAGGTAACTCACAATTAGCTCTTCAGTCAACCAAACTATGTCTCCTCTTTACCAATTGAAGAGGTAGAGTTTAATGATGGCTTCTCTAGTTCCCTTTTATCTTAACCGTTCATCTCCCTATCTCTGGGATTGATCTCAACCATTCATATCATCCCCAATTCCTATATAATAAACCCTTCATAACCATTTGAAGGATCTAGGATTTCAAGCTCTTGTGCGCCATTACTATGTCAGTTTGGTTCTAGCATTCAAGCCATCTTCTGATCACACACCCATTTCAATTTTCAAACTCTCGATGCTTCTCAAGTCATAGACGCTGCCCACACCAATACTAAGCACCAAAAATAGCATTTCAGAAGCAGTAGAGAGAGACAATAGAAGCTTCAAGTACTTTGGGGTTTGCATTCATTTGTTTTCCTTTCATTTCTTGTACATTTTATTGGTTACATTTCAAGTTATTCATTTTAGTAGTTCTTGTGTACTTGATTTCTATCATTGTAAAACCATTGCTACTAACCCCCACCTTTGGAAAGCTTGGGAACCACGAATCATGAAAAGAGAGGCATACATGTACTAATCACTTCGAACACGGTGAACCCTCAGAAAGGGTATTAGTAGTTCCTAATAGGGCAAACACATTTAGTGCAGTATTGCGCTTGTGGGTGTCATCCCCACCGTGGTTTTTTTCCCTCTGACAAGGGTTTCCATGATAAAATACTTGTGTTGTGTGTTAAAGTTGTGGATGCTTGATATTATTTGTTGTTATTTGTTTATTTCATTCATGTGCTTTGTACTTTAGAAGTTACTAGTGAAATTAATTATATTGGTCGTTGAATTAGGTCATACCTATTTGTATTAATTACCATAGGGGGTGTAATCTAAAGTTTAACTCTATACTTCTATATTTTTTATTTTTCTTAGTAAGACACTAAGCAATTTTTCTAAGTGTTGCCATCAATGCCAAAGGGGGATATTATTGGCATCTGGTGAAGATGATCATATCCTAGATCATGTGGTGAATGTTGTAGTGTTGTTATTACAAGAAAAAAATCTACATCACAAGTCAGACCAGCTATATCGGTGATGAAGATGATTGTACATGAATTTTTGTAAGTGTTAAACGTATCGGTGTTAATACAGTCTGTGATGATAAATTTTTGTGTTCGATGAATATGAAGGATTCAGATGATATGATCTTATAGGCAATATCTACATATTCATATTTACCTACATATATGATCATGTAAGTTGATTCAATGCACAGATGGAGATTCAAGGAAAACACCACTGATATCGACAAGAATAGTCAACCGATCTAGTCAAGGTGATGAAATCAAGGTAGCGATCACTTACATATCACAATTTTATTTATTTGTGAATTATATTGTTGAGGTTCGACATTGAGGAGGTCAATTTACTATGTTGGAATGACCGCTTATGAAGTTTGTTAAGGATTTGGAGGCCGACAACATGTAACACTTTTTAGGGTTATTGTTGGCATTATGATAAGTTTTAAAGGAGATATGCATAGCGATTATGAGTGGATGCATAATTGGTTTTCCTTGATGGAAACGTATTCACATGTCTTTATTATAGTGATCAGTAAAAACTGTACATGATTGGTAAAGGAAAGATCAACTATGTATGTTGACTGGAGTTCAGGAAGAAAAATATTAGTCAGATTGTGGTAGTGGTCAAACTAAGGAGAGGTTTAGATTTTGTGCTCAGAGATACAATATGTATATGGTATTAGGAGTCTATGATTCTAACCACAACTTATTTGGTTGAGCGGTGATAAAGTTTTCAGTGTCATAGACACTATGATAAGTAGAACTCTAATGTTCTTGATTAACTGATCAATAGATCACAGATTGGTGAGTGGTAAAGTATATGCGATCATTTCTAATGATATGATGATGTGGAATAAAGGTTATACATCCAATGTATTGGTATTTACAAGATCAATGCAAGCATTTAAGATAGATTTAAGGTGTTGTATTTGAGAAGTAAAAGCATGTTTTATTATCTTGGAGATATAAACTTGCAGATCTTATCTTGACCTAACACAGTCATGATAAATGATTTATTTTATAGAGATTATCAAATTGGCACATGGTACTGTCTCAGAAAAGCAATTTGAAGATCATTTTTAAGGTGGTACAAGTTGTTTATATATAGGAACTGCTCATATTGAAAAGAGTTAAAAATAAAAGAATTGTTGTTGAAATTTTTTTTTGAGGTGATTAGGTTTTTTATGATTTAAAGTTGAAGTTGTAAACAGAGAGTAGAGAGAAGTTACAGAGTATAGAGAACTGAAGGGATTTGATAGGAAATCAGTGTCATTCTTCAAATCAACAATATTGTTGTTCCCTAACAGTTGCAGCAGGCCAAATCCTCTAACAAGGTCAACTTTAACAGTTTGTTATTTGTAAATTCTTTAATAGGGTAGCTTATTTATTAAGGTTAAAAATCCTCTAACGAGGAAGATCATATTTGATCTTATTGTACTCTAACAGTGTACTAATTACTTCTAATAAGGTGAACCCTCAGAAAGGGTATGTGTAGCTCCTAACAAGGCAAACTCATTTACTGCAATATTGGGCTTGTGGGTTTCATCCCCACCGTGGTTTTTTTCCCTCGAACAAGGGTTTCCATGATAAAATACTTGTGTTATGTGTGTTAAAGTTGTGGATGCTTGGTATTATTTATTTATTTCATTCATATGGTTTGTGGTTAACAAGTTACTAGTGCATTTAATCATATTGGTGTCTGAATTAGGTCATACCTATTTGTATTAATTACCATAGGGGGTGTAATCCTAAAGTTTAACTCTGTACTTGTGTATGTTTTGTTTTTCTTAGTCAAACACTAAGCAATTTTTCTAAGTGTTGCCATCAATACCAAAGGGGGAGATTGTTGGCTTCTAGTGAAGATGATCATATCCTAGATCTTGTGGTGAATTTTTTAGTGTTCTCATTACTGGAAACAAGTCTACTTCACAAGTCAGACCAGCTATATCGGTGATGAAGATGATTGTACATGAATTTTTCAAAGTGTTCAGTGTATCAGTGTTAATACAGTCTGTGATGACAAATTTTTGTGTGCGGTGATAATCTGAAGGATTCAAATAATGTGATCTTATAGGAAGTATCTAAAGATTCATATTTACCTACATATATGATCATGTAAGTTGATTCAATGCACAGATGGAGATTTGAGGCAAACACCAGTGATATCGACAAGAAGAGTCAACCGATCTAGTCAAGGTGATGAAATCAAGGTAGCGATCAACTACATGTCACAATTTGATTTATTTGTGAATTATATTGTTGAGGGTCAACCTTGAGGAGGTCAATTTACTATGTTGGCATGACTGCTTATGAAGTTTGTTAAGGATTTGGAGGCCACCAATATGTAACACATTTTAGGGTTATTGTTGGCATTATGATAAGTTTTAAAGGAGATATGTAGAGCGGTCATGATTGGATGCATAATTGGTTTTCCTTGATGGTAATGTATTCAAATATCATGATTATAGTGATTGGTAAGAACTATACATGATCGGTAAAGGAAAGATCAACTATGTATGTTGACTGGTGTTCAAGAAGAATAATATTAGTCAGATTGTGGTAACGGTTGAGCTAAGGAAAGGTTCAGATATTGTGGTTAGAGATACAATATGTATATGGTATTAGTAATCTATTATTTTAACCATAACTTATTTGGTTGAGCGGTAATAAAGTTGTGAGTGTCACAGACACTAAGACAGGTAGAACTTTTATGTTCTTGATTAATCGATTAATAGATCACAGTTTGGTGAGTAGTAAATAATATGTGATCATTTCTAATGATATGATGATGTGGAATAAAGGTTATACATCCAATGTATTGGTATTTACAATATCGATGCAAGCATTTAAGATAGATTTAAGGAGCTGCATTGGAGAAGTAAAAGAATGTTTTATTATCTTGGAGATATAAACTTGCATATCTTATCTTGAGCTAACACAATCATGATAAATCATTTATTTCATTGAGATTATCAATTTGACACATGGTACTATCTCAGTAAATCAATTTGAAGATCATTTTTAAGGTCGTGCAAGTTGTTTATATATCATATTGAAAAGAGTTGTTGAAAATAAAAGAATTATTGTTGAAAAGTTTCTTTTGGGTGATTAGGGTTGTTATGATTTCAAGTTGAAGTTGTTATCAAAGAGCAGTTACAGAGTATAGAGAACTGAAAAGGATCTGATAGGAAATCAGTGTCATTCTACAAATCAACAATCTTGTTATTCCCTAACAGTTGCAGCGGGCTAAATCCTCTAACAAGGTGAACTTTAATAGTTTATTATTTGTAAATCCTTTAATAGGGTAGCTTCTTTATTGAGGTTAAAAATCCTCTAGTGAGGTAGATCATAGTTGATCTTATTGTACTCTAATAGTGTACTAATCACTTCTAACAGGGTGAACCCTCATAAAGGGTATTTGTAGCTCCTAATAGGGAAAACTCATTTACTATAGTATTGGGCTTGTGGGTGTCATCCCCACCGTGGTTTTTTTCCCTCTGACAAGGGTTTCCACTATAAAATACTTGTGTTGTGTGTTAAAGTAGTGGATGCTTGGTATTATTTGTTGTTATTTGTTTATTTCATTCATATGCTTTGTGGTTAATAAGTTACTAGTGTAGTTAATCAGATTGGTGGTTGAATTAGGTCATACCTATTTGTATTAATTACCATAGGGGGTTCAATCTAAAGTTTAACTCTGTATTTGTGTATTTTTTTCTTAGTCAGACACTAAGAAATTTTTCTAAGTGTTTCTATCAATGCCAAAGGGGGAGATTGTTGGAATTTTGTGAAGATGATCATATCCTATATCATGTGGTGAATGTTTTAGTGTTGTCATTACTGTCAAAAACTCTACATCACAATTCAGACCAGCTATATCGGTGATGAAGATGATTGTACATGAATTTTTCTAAGTGGTCAATGTATCAGTGTTAATACAGTCTGTGATGATAAATTTATGTGTGCGGTGATAATCTAAAGGATTCAAATGATGCGATCTTATAGGCAATATCTGCAGATTCATATTTACCTGCATATATGATCATATAAGCTAATTCAATGCACAGATGCAGATTTGAGGCAAACACCAGTGATATCAACAAGAATAGTCAATTGATCTAGTCAAGGTGATGAAATCGAAGTAGTGATCAATTACATGTCACAATTTGATATATTTTTGAATTATATTGTTTAGGGTCGACCTTGAGGAGGTCAATTTACTATGTTGGCATGACCAATTATAAAGTTTTTTAAGGATTTGGAGGTTGAAAACATGTAACAAATTTTAGGGTTATTGTTGGCATTCTGATAAGTTTTAAAGGAGATATGCAGAGTGGTCATGAGTGGATGTGTTGGAGCTATAAATTTTTGGCAAAATTTGGAGTCCTATAAAGTGATAAAGCTCTAAAAATGGCATCCTAATCTCCATAATTTATGATATGATGGAGTAAATGAAATGGGATACAAAATTATATTAATTTTTAATTAAAAGCTGAGGGATTAAGGAAGGAAGCTCTGTGATAGGAATAATCAAAATTCTGTAAGCGAAGGTTTCAGAAAATGCTGGAATTCTGTCTTGCTGCAAAGATGATGCTGACAAAGGTTGAAGACAGTTGAATTTTAAAAATCTAAAAACAACCCAGTTTGGAAAATCAAATTTCCTATCTCCAATAAAAATATTATCTTTTTACGATGTGTTTTGGAATTTCAACCAAAGCCAAATCTGAAAGTTAGGTAGTTATTTTTTAGTTAGTTATTTGTTTTTTTTAAATAGTTTGTAATAAGGGTTGTGTCTTTTCACCTTAAAGAGGTGTGAAAGCCACTTAAACAAATATATATACATAATGTAAAATGTGAAGGAATACAATGTAATACAATTTCACATATTTGGATAGTTTTCAAAATCAATAAAGATAAGTCCTTTTTCTTTCACATGTGTAATAGTTTCTTTATCATTTTACAATTAGTCCCTTGGATAAACCAATAGAACTTCTTCAAAGTGATAGTTTGATGTGCATGCTTCCTGATTTGATTCATAGTCTATATTTTCAATTGGTTTTCTCATTTTGCATGGTTAAATTCTGTTGATTGAGGCCTTATTCAATTGGTCTGTCATCTGAGAAGTATTACCCTTTTGAAATATCTCTGAATTTGTTTTAGGTTGCATGTACATTCCATAACACCTTTGAAGTGATAAGTTTTCTTGTAAAACTATCTATAAGGTTGAACATAAGATTGGAATGATCTTGACTCTATTTCCCATTGTAGAATAAGGCACTGGTCTAATAATTATTTAGATTATAGTTATTTAGTTCATTGTTTATAGTTTTGTGATATCTTATCTATCTGTTCATTTCAAATTACATACACATTTACTAAACATTCTTTCAATTACTTAAAGTATTTTAGTTTACAGTTCATAATATATTGATTTTAGTTATATTTATTTCAAGTTCCTTGCCATACTTTGAGAGAAAGAAGTTTGAGTTCCATACACATGTTATCTTCTATAAAAAGCCTGTTCAGGTGAAGGTTCACCCGCCTTGGTCCTGCAGAGCCAGAAGCGTAGGGGAAGAGGATCATAATCAATCATTCCCATTAGTTGGCCAAAAATAATTGGATTTCCCATCATTGGACTGGCAAGTCCAAAGGAAATTTAATTCAGCATTTTTGGGCACCAACAAATTGGCGACTCTACTGGGGAGTTGTTCAAAAGAACATTTTTGTATTTTACCTAGAATCTCTGGTGATATATTTAAGACTCTACTGGGAGAAAAGAACTCAGAAGATAGTAAGTATTTTCCTTCTAATAAAAAGGTGGCAACTCTAGTGACAAAGCATTTCAGTTAGTGACTCTACTGAGGGAGAAGACTTAGAAGGAGATGGTGGATTGTTTTTTCAAATGTATCCATCATTTCAAAGAAATCTTTTTATTCCAGATAGTATCAAGCCATTGGATATTAGGAGATTTCAATGCATCCCAAATAAGTTATCCCCTAAAATTTCACAACTTCTACCAAAGTTCCATGGAGAATGGGATGAATCGACACTACAACACTTGGATGCATTTTATACATTCATAGAAGATTATGAGGTTTCTACAGAGGACCAGGTGATGAGGATATTTGTTAGGATGTTAAAAGATAATGCCAGACAAGTATATGAATCACTACCCACGCAATCCATCTCATCATGGAAACAGTTTGAGTAGTGGTTTCTTGATATGTTTCATGATGCCAGTGGTGAAGAAGAAAACATGTATTATGAACAAGACATGTGCTATGAACAGGAAAGAGAGCCAAATTATATTTTGGAGCAAGAATCTTACATGTCCTCTTTGGATACATTCTTCAGTTTGGAAAGATATAAAGGTGAACCTGCACTACATTTATTCATGAGAATGATAAAGATATATCAGGAAATACCTTCAAATATTAGGCCTCTAGGAAGGGAATTAATAGATAAACTTTGTGAGTTAGGAATCTACCATGATTCTCAACTACTAGCTTTTCTTGAGAAAATATGTGAAGTATTGAGCGAAGAAAAGAATGATGACATAGAGGAAGAATTTTTAGATCAGATTGAAGTAGAATCTATATGTAGTGAGATTTGCATGGAAACAGGTATCAATGACCATAATTATGAGGAAGAAGATCTTCTTAGTACAGAAGAAATCTCATGTTTACTAGACATGGAATATCAAAAACATGTTGAGAAGAGTGGTTAATTTTTTTTCTCAATGCGCCATGATAAGCAAGTTGATGGAGCAGTACATACTCAGGGGGTACTAGATGAAGAAGATGATAAACTTCAAGAATCAAATAATGGAGATGAAATAGAACAACATACAACATATGAACATGAAGAAGTTTTAGATGAAATCTCTCATGGAGATATGCCCAAGTTCTTTGTATCCTTGAATCCATTATTTGAAGAATATTGTATATGCAATCAAGTCCATCAACATCATCATAAAGACAGTGAGCCTAGTGATCATTTTAAAGATGATGAAACTCAAAATATGTATGGGGAAGTGTATTCAGAAAGTGAGACATGCATTATTTCATCCTATGAGCACAAGTTGTATCAAACATGTGAAGATGAGATGGAATCAAATAGACATAATGAGGAGAATGTGTTGAAGATTAGTTATGAAAATTATCCGCGTATCCTATCTAATCAAATTATTGATAAGAAGGAAGTTCCTGAATGTGATTTATCTCCAAATCCTTTTTGTGAAGAGAAACAACATCTCGAGTATAGGGAAGATTGTGTACATAATGGCATCCAAACAGAAGATCTTAATCTAGTTACTTGTAGGGTTGATCAAATGCATGGAGATCTTCTATTTAGCAAGGACTATAGTGCACCTACTGAATTTTCTAATTGTAAACAAAAGTAAAAGCATGTTAATAAAGCAATGAATGTTGTCCATGAGAATGGTGGCATCATATTCGGGAGATCCAAAGTATTACATGATCAGAATTATGTGTTTGATAGAGGAAAGAAGCAATGTTCATTTTTGGGGAGGGGCCTAGGGCCACCAAATTTTACTTTGCATCAGATTAAGTGTGGATACTTGGTCTGCTTCTCAAGAGATAACCAAGATCTCACTATGCTCACAGGGAGCATACGTCCCCAAAAAGAGCTTGTTGGAGCTATAAATTTTTGGCAAAATTTGGAGTCCTATAAAGTGATAAAGCTCTAAAAATGGCATCCTAAACTCCATAATTTATGATATGATGGAGTAAATGAAATGGGATACAAAATTATATTAATTTTCAATTAAAAGATGAGGGATTAAGGAAGGAAGATCTGTGATAGGAACAATCAAAATTCTATAAGCGAAGGTTTCAGAAAATGCTGGAATTTCATCTTGCTACAAAGATGATGCTGACAGAGATTGAAGATAGTCAAATTTTAAAAATCTAAAAATGACCCAGTTTGGAAAATCAAATTTCCTATCTCCAATACAAATCTTAGATTTTTAGGATGTGTTTTGAATTCTCGATTAAAGCCAAATCTGAAAGTTAGGTAGTTATTTTTTAGTTAGTTATTTGTTTTTTAAAAATAGTTTGTAATAAGGGTTGTGTCTTTTCACCTTAAAGAGGTGTGATAGCCACTTAAACAAATATTTATACATAATGTAAAATGTGAAGGAATACAATATAATACAATTTCACATATTTGGATAGTTTTTAATCAACAAGTATAAACATGGACCTGGATGTACTATTTTTTCAAAATCAATAAAGATAAGTCCTTTTTCTTTCACATGTGTAA
>MU223645.1:1124440-1145732 GCA_018584345.1 Thuja plicata
TGGTCTTTATTAAGCCAAGATACTTTATAAGGGCTTGGATGGGGTATTTTCTTCAAACCAATCTTATCTATCATTGCATTAGAAACTAAATTCTCTGTGGAACCAGAATCAACAATAACTTTGCAAACTTTACCAAGTACCTTGCAGTGAGTTCGGAATAGACTCTTCCTTTGTGGAGGTTCCTTGGGAGTTGGCACCTTCAAGAGTGTTTTATTAAACATTATGCACTCTCCTTGTTCACGTCTGTAGGTCTGGATGTAATGGTGTGATAGGAAGTCATGCTTTGACAGTCCTCATCTTGGGTGAGTAGGACTCTCCTATCTCCTCCTGATGTGTTGGCCTTGTTTGGGCATCTAAAAGATTGGTGACCAATCTGATTGCAGGAGAAACACTTTCCAATGAACATAAAGGTACTTCTACCTCCTGATCTTCCTCCGCTATTGCGTCTACCCCCTCTGAAATTACCTATGTGATTCTGCTCTCTGTCATACTCTTGGTGATTGGATTCTCCCTGTGGTCTTGGAGATGATCCTCTTCCTTGAAACCTTCCTCTACCTCTGAAACCATTTCCCCTTCCTCTATTGTTATATTCTCCTCTCCTCTTTTGTTTCTCTTCAATCTTCACAGCCATCTGATAGCACTGGTGTACATATTGGGGACAAAACAAACTTAGTTTATCCTGAATATTGTACTTAAGCCCATTCATGTATCTAGCAAGTTTTTGTTTCTCACTTTCAGGGGTCTTTGTCTTCATAGAGATCTTGTGGAATTCATCAGTGTAAGATCCCACATCAAGATCCTTTTGCTTCAAATTTTGTAACCTCTTATGTAGAGTTACCTCATAGTCTTCAGGAACAAATTGTTTCTTGACTTCTCTCAACATCTTCTTCCATGTGGTTATAGGGTCCTTTTCTTTCTCTACCCTCTCCCTTTGTAGGAAGTTCCACCAACTTAGTGCAGGTCCTTTCATTTTAGACTTGGACATCCTCACATTCGAAATAATTTTCTAGGGCCTCCACCCAATCCATGCATTCCTCGGGGTCCATCTTGCCCATAAACATTGGTAGGCTTGGCTTGTTATCTCTCCTACCCACTCTCTCCAAAGCTTCTAAGATCCTTTGCTCTTCTGGCACCCTTGTCCTCCCTATCTCAGTCTCCTCTTCTTCTTCTTGGTCTGATTCTGAATCATCACTAGTAGTCCTACTTATCTGAGAACTCTTCAATTTCTCTATTTCTGCTTCCATCTTCCTATTCTTAGCTACCTGCTCCCTCACAATCTTAGCTAGCTTCATGTTGGTGACCCTCATAGGGATCTCTCCATCAGTATCATCAATCTTCTCTACCATTCTTATTCCCAAGAGCTTTTCTAGGCTCTGATACCACCTAATGTAGAGGTGACAGCAAGAAGTGTGGTCTTTCTCCTTTGTCTTCAATGAGAGACTCAAGTCAACTTATACCCTCCTAGGATCCTAGATCCTTTCTTACACCATGTCTTCTACCTATTCAAGGTGGTAGAACTACTTCTCAACTCTTCCCAATTGAATACAATTCAATTCAAGATCTTGCACTTTTGAGCTTTAGGGACACTAGCCCTATTCTAAGCCACAAACCAGAAGTCTTCACCAGTGACTCCACCCACCCAAACTAACTATTGGGACACCTTCCTTATGTCGTGGGGACCAAGAATTACCCTTTGGTTTGTTCCTCTAACTGTCATACAGTACCTATCTAGGATTGTCCTAGATTTCCTTGTAGCCTTGTCTAAGTGGTTTTTCCAACTTAACTTTTCCTCCTGGTCATCAATTAGAAAACTAAGGTTATTTCCAGATACCCTTTTGGAAGTTATGTTAAACCCCAAAGACCTATATTCCAACTCCACTCTAGCAGTACCTAACACTCACCAAGTTCGTAGACCTAATTGACCTAATTAGGCTTGGATATCAAAGCAAGTACTAGAAATTGGGTAGATGGGATTGAAATAGTGCTTCGGGCCTCTTCAACTAACCCCCGACAACTCAAATCCACTCTTAATTTACTCAACCAAACTCTCTAACAAACATAACACTTCATTCTCCTTCATTCTAGGCAAAATACATTGAGATATTCAGTCTAGGGCTTGATGCATGAGAGCTTTACCCTTCGAGCCATCTCCTGAGCTTCTAGAATCCTTAAATATACCATCCTAACTTGCATTTTCCAGGATCTTAGTGAAATCCACAGACAGAATGCAAGTCAGGACTTCATTAGTGAAATTTGCTTCTAATAGGCCTCTTCCTGGACTATTTTTGGAAAACTGAATTAAAAGTACCTCAAATCAAAACTAAACAACTCCAAACCAGTTAGAAAGTAATGCTAACACAGTGGGCCTTCAAAACATCAAGTTAGTTTCCAAGGATCACACCAGACACGGTCGTACAACTCAGTAATGCTCAGTAAGACTCTTCATATTCCATTTCCCATGCATCAAAGTTTCAATACATAACTTCTAACCATCTAGGTTCGAAGTAAGCACTTAAAAACACTTCAAATGTGAAGTCAGATCGATCCAAAACACCCTATGACAGTTGGGTTTCCATTTTGCAACTCTCGAGCAAAACTTTTGGAAGTTGCATGAGCAACTTTTTGACAACTTTTCAACATTTGGCAAAATCTTGTCTTTTTTGCACTCGAAGACTTTTGGAATGAATCCAAACCTATCAACTTGACATAATATGCCTAAAATGACATGGATCCAAAGATTTAACACTAAGGACTCTTAAAAACATAAAAACATGCTTAAAGCAACTGAAGCCTAACTAGGTGATCCAAATGGCCTAAGGCATCTCTAGGCTCATAAGATTGCCTAAGAGATCCTTGACCACACACATGGATCCAAAACCAAAATAAGATGATCCTCTAAGATCAATCCATTTATTACAAACATAAATCTTGCAGGATGACAGTCAATCAGTGATAGTCATGGGTGCACTACACCACTTTGTAATTCTGATAATTTGAAAGGTGGTGATGAAGATGATAATCTGAGAGGTGGTGATGAAGATGATGACAATGGGTCTAATGACATATTTTCGGATCACTTCATGGAATCTAAGTAAAGGTGGTCCATTTTATAGCTTGTAGCTATGGTTCCTTTTGTAGCTATATTTTATCTAACATAAGCCTATGAGGACAGTCAAAACTTTGAAACCTTAGATTCCCTAATATGACATAGGTAATATATCTTTGACCACTCATTCTCAAATCTTAATAGCACTACGAAAATGAATTGGTCATCTATGTACTACGATAATCAATTATCCATCTATTCTCTATTTTAACTTACTCCTAGTTTCATGTGTGCACTTTTATTGTTCATCTCATTACCTACAAAATGTATTCGAGTTCTGTAGTTTTGTTCAATATTAAATATATTAGTACTGTACCTGTTGTCAGGATGCTTCCTGTTCAACTCCCACTATTGCGGGGTAAAATATTCAAAAGTATCCTAGAAAATTCACCCACTTTCCCCCATTCCCTATTGAGAAGGACGAAAAAAATACTGGTGGTTTTGGAAGAGATGGTGTAGAGAGCTACAATAACACATTAAACCATTTGAGTAATCTTGATAAAATGGGGAACGAGATGAACTCAAATTTAGATCTCATGAAGATTTAGTTCTGCATAAAATATAATGGATATAACAAGAAAGGATGGCACTTGCTGCTTGCAAATAACTTCGAAAAAATATTACAAAAATAATATACTGCCACGCCATGTGCTCGAGAGAGATGGACAATGAAAACAAATGAAGTACAACACAAGCAAGACCACAAAACAAAAATAAAAGATGTCTTAACGATAAACTTTCATTTCACTGGTAAAAAATATCCCTATTTATATCTATCACTTTACCCTCCAATTGGAAACTAATAACTACATTGGTCTTCAATCCAATTTCATGGTACTCAATGCTTATCCAATTACCATAAACAAAAAAGTTTAAGGTCCAATCAGAAACAATTGTTGAGGGCAGCAGAGGAAGGTGGGGAAGCACTGCAAACTCACTTAACCAAGAAGATGAGGCAAATGAGCGTGTGAAATCTAAATTATGTTCTGCTCTAAATCCAAACATTCCAGAGACATTAAATAACTCAAGGTCTGGTTCAATAATGGATGCATCCAATAATCACTTCAATGCTAGCCAACTCAAAAAATCCAAAGCAAAGGGATTTATCACTCAGTGTGTTGGTTAAGTGGTGGTGGTGTTTTTGTGCTCAACAAGGTTCAAACCCCCTCTGGGTCATTGTGATCGCGGGCTTGTGCCTTCGCTGGTCCAATGTGCTTGCGGGTTTGAGCTTCAGCTTTGTTAAATGGGGATGAGGTCACTCATTTGTGGCCTCACTGATTCATAGCTCCAGGACAAAAGCATTTCACATAGAGCCGAAGGGCATGTTAAATGGTAATTAAACTAATGCTGACTGATTGCAATTCAATTGGGTAAACAGAATCCTCAAATAATCAGCAATATCTTACTACTAGTCTATCAACCACTAAAACAAATAAATCATTGACATCCTGATCTGTCTCATTATGTCCCAAAACCTTAGTAGAATAGCTTACTAATTTAGAGCTTAATCCAATTCAGGAGTTAACAAGAAATAAGTAGAAGTTTATACACAGCCAAATGCCTCATATAATAGTTATATTCCTTCCATGTAGCATGCAGCATTACTAAAATATATTATACAATCAACAGAGCAGACTGTAAGAGAATGTACACTCAGGAGTTAACAAGAAATAAGTAGACGTTTATACACAACCAAATGCCCCATATATAAATTATATTCCTTCCATGTAGCATACAGCATTACTGAAATAAATATATTAAACATTAAACAGAGGAGGCTGTGACAGAATGTACATATGACCAAAGTAGTACAGATAGTGGGGGATAAATACCACAAAACCAATTAACACAGCACAAGAATGAATTTGAATGCATTTTATCTAAATACACGGACATTGCAAAAGTGTAGATCGATAAAATTCATGCCCAATCAATAAGAAGGATATGAGTCTATATAAACCATCAAAAGAATAATTACCCGCAATGCATTTTTCTGTTTGCCTTCTGCCAACACACTTGGACAGCAAGATAATGGTGGATTCTTATCTAGAAATTAAGACATTCCTTAGTTCCTACGGTATGAGCATGTTCACAACTATTCTATTTGTGCTGTAAAGCAGCAGATCTGACTCATCTGAGCACTACCATAAAGTTCTAGCTTAATGTAAGCCCTATGTCGCTAAGGCTGTCACTGAAATTGTCAAGACATATACGTCAGTTTCTCATGAGCATTATATGCTGTTGAGATGTGCTTGGAGCAAACAAGATCTAATGAACAACATTGCCCCAGTCAACAGATAAATCTGATGTTGAAATTCGACATTAGATGGAAACAGAAGCTGCTGGAAAAATATAGCGAATCAATGTGCAAGCAGACCATAAATTATTTACAGCCAGCACAAACGTCCGGGATAAGAGCATCTGGCAACCCTTGTTTAATGATGTCGAAAAACCACAAATTGCATATTTGCGTTCAAGACAAGATTATAGATATCAGTTTACACAAGGCACCCATCACACAGTCTGCTGCATCCAGAACCTTTTTTATTGTAATTCAATTTATAACAGATAACAAGAAACAAAGGTTTGGTAGAAGTAATCTAGTAATTCAAAGAAATGAGAAGAAACAGGGCTTCCATATAAGCAATCCAATCCAAGTAGTAACAACTGGAGATCTAGTAATTCGAAGAGATAAGAAGAAAGAGAGGTTAGGTTGAAGCAATCTGACCCAAGTACTAGCAACTAGAAGTTCGATACGAGCAATTTAACACAAGAAGTAACAATCATAAACCAGATCTGTAATTTTAACTTTTAGATAATGCCTTCATAACTAGGAGAATCCCAAAACCAGAGTAAACACCAAAACGTTAGGTCACATTCAATCGACAAAATCATCCAACAGAATAGTAGTTGAATGCATATTAAAAAGAACATCACATTTGAAAAGTAATTCTTAATAAATACAAATATAGAATAGCGTAAACTGAGCTCACATTTGCAAAATAATAATTATGGGATCTAAACCTGGATTCAAATAGAAGAAGAATTGGATGCATATTGAGAAAACATCACATTTGAAAAGTAATAATTATTGGATCTGAATATCATAAACCGAGATCACATTTGCAAAGTAAAAATAATTGGATCTGAACATGGATTTGGATCTATAGACCAATACCAACTCTAGTTATTCAACAAATATACCGTAGCAAATATTCATAAAACTGTGGTTTCCAGTTGTGATCTCGATGTTGGGCTGGACTTATAACCGAAAACAAGTAAATGCGGCTGCTAGAAACACCTATATATCGCAAGAAAACAGAGCAAGATGAAAAGAATCAATGCAATTTTACTCCATCAAGGCTGTTGATGGGCATCGATGTACCCAGCATCGACGAGCACCTTCTCCCTCTTGGCCAAGTCCAAGTCATGGTCCACCATCATGGCCACCAATTGCTTGAAACTGACCTTAGGGGCCCATTTAAGAACCTCTCTTGCCTTGCTTGAATCCCCTCTAAGATTATCAACCTCTGTAGGGCGAAAATACCTGGGATCTATGCTGACATAATCCTTCCAGTTCAAGCCCACATACCCAAAGGCCTCCTCGAGAAACTCCTCAACAGTATGGCTGTCATCAGTGGCAACAACATAGTCATCAGGCTCGTCTTGCTGCAGCATGAGCCACATTGCCTCCACGTAGTCTCCAGAGAAGCCCCAATCCCTCGACGCCTTGAGGTTCCCTAAGAAGAGCTTTTTCTGCAGCCCAATTTTGATCCGCCCTACAGCCCTAGTGATCTTCCGGGTCACAAAATTCTCCCCACGCCTAGGAGATTCATGATTGAACAGGATGCCATTGCAGGCAAAGAGGGAATAAGCTTCCCTGTAGTTAACAGTGTACCAGTGGGCGGCCACTTTAGATGCGGCATAAGGGCTTCTGGGATGAAAAGCGGTGCCCTCATTCTGTGGGGGCGGCGTAGATCCATACATTTCAGAGGAACCCGCTTGGTAATACTTCACCTTGCGCCCAGTCGTCTGCACATGGATGCGCACAGCCTCCAGGAGGCTCAGCGCCCCTGTGGCCACAACATGTGCAGTGTAATCTGGATTCTCGAAGGACACCCCTACATGGGACTGTGCAGCCAGGTTATACACCTCATCCGGGCAGATCGCATCCACCCATTTCCGCAGCGACGATGCATCCGTCAAATCTCCGTAGTACAATTTCATGCGTGCTTTAGGGTTGTGTGGATCGACGTATAAGTGATCCAGTCTCTGTGTGTTGAAATTTGAAGATCGCCGGATTATGCCATGCACTTCATAATCCTTTTTCAGGAGAAACTCCGTGAGGTATGATCCATCCTGGCCTGTTATCCCCGTTATCAGGGCCTTCTTCGCTTTGGAAGCTTCCCCCATTGATTGTTTTTGATCTGGCACACAAATATCCAGTCCCCTACTGCTCTCTTCTTGAGTGTAACTGCTGCTCTCTCTTCGCAAACCCCCTTCCCCTTTTATTTATGGCTTTCCCAACCGTGTAGGACCTCTTCTCCGCTCTTTACGGGCCTACGCAATCCGATTCCGATCTGTCATCCATGAATCCCAGAGACTGGTTATGGCGCCCAGACGATTTCCACCTTCTCCTTTGCCCTCGTGAAATTGCGATGAAGAAACGACGGACCTTTCCTACCCTTTTATACTAGTGTAAAGGTGTAATTTGATCTTCGGCGTTCACTCCAAGAGGTTATAGGAACCTTGTCATGTGAAAAGTTAAGCTTCATATTGTTTTTTCAAAATTAGTGCTTGTATTAAATGAGGTGTAAGAGTTAAGTAGATAGGGGAAGAGCACCCCCAACACATTCTAATAATTACATATTTGACTCTTTAATTACTAATTTTAAAGAGTTCAAAAAATGATAACGCATATATCAATAGTCGATCATTTTTTTAGCTTTTTTAAGTTGGTAATTGGCCCATTTGTGCACCATTATTGAGACATTTGTGCACAACTACTTGGACATTTATTCACAAGTCTGGCAATTTTGAGTGAATGATTATTGGTGCATCTTTGAGTGGGTGTCAGAGTGACATTTTGAAATGGCCATTTTTGGACCCTTCAATGCTTGATGATCTTTGTGGAGAGTTTCATTAATACCTAGAAGTCAAGAAATATATTTTTCAAGGTGTCAACTCGCATACAAAGACAACCAAAAAAAATCGTTGAAATCTAACATATAGTTTAGGCTCTATAAATGTGTGAAGTTAGGGTGTGTCGGTATTGGTGCCCTTCCCCTAGTAATATATGATTTCGGTAAAAAAAATGTAAGAAAATGAAAATTAGCTTTGTTAGGAGTAAGTATTTAGAATACAAGTGAGTTGATCTTGATATGTTAAAAGTCTAAATATGTTCATGAATGTAGCTTAATTAAAACCAGTAAGTTTTCCAAAATGTTTTTACAATGTATGAAAATGATTAATTTAGGAGAGGATTGCATTGAATACATTTGTTGTCATTTGCTGAGATATATGTGTGTGAATTAATTACACCTTCATGAAATTGATTTATTTAACTACAATTCTATGAAAGAATAAAATAAATTTAAACTAAGAATTGTAATCAAATCAATAAACATCTCATGGTTCTCTAACTAGTATGCTAGTAAAGCTCTCAGCCTTAATCTCTACTAGTGACAATCCTAGAATGAGAAATTGATAAAATGTATGCCTAAATCTAGCTCAATTCTCTCAAATGATGATAATAGTGATTCCAAATGCAATAAAATGCTCTCCATAATGCTCAATTGCTATAATGATCTCTCAAATATGCTCAAATTTGCTATGAAAATGGCTATAGGTTTGATGCTTTGCATTTGAATTTCTAGGATATGATTATGCTTTAAAATGGCTTGTATTTATAGCAAATTCTCAAGTGTAGGGGGTGGAGTTACTTATCATGATTAAGCCTTGGTTGAGTGAAAGGCTTTGAGATGGTTTCAAATGGGGGGACAATTTAAATGGTTGTCTCAAAGGTTGGGACAAAGGGACAAATTTGAGTGATTGAGATTCAAAGTTGAAAATGAGTGATTGAGATTCAAATTTAGGAGTGATCCATGTATTTTGTGTTCTCAATTCCCATTGGTTGCTCAAATTAATGTTGAAAGATATTAGGATTATTTAATTCAATCAATTAATTAAATTAGCCATGTAGGGATGAATAGGTTCAATTTGATTTTTGATTAAAACTATACAAGTAATTGATTAAAATCAATTATATAATTTTGATTGATCTTTTTAGGCTTATATTTGATTATTTGATATCATGGTTAATTAATCATTTGATTTAATTTGATTTTGTCCACTTTGATTGATAAATGTCCATTTGATTTGATTTTGATCCATTTTGATACAATTTGATGAGATTAGGAGCAATTTGATGAAAATGCAGATTTGGTTGATTCTAGGACACCTGTCCAGTTTTAGGTGTCTACAATATCTTCTAAACAATTGTCACAATTCAAAAAATATATTAAATTTTGTATTATTAAGTTCAAGAACGTATAGACATATTCATCCTCTCTCTTGTCTTCCAAAATCTTTTTGGCTTTTTCCATTACAAATGTCTGTTGTCGGGCAACCCTTCTGTGATATATTCAAGAATATGATCATCCACGGTGATAGTGATTGGTGTCCCCAAGAACTTTGTATTATGTGTATAACACAAGATTATCTTTGTGTAACAATGGGGCCAAAAAAAGGGGCTGAATTGATTAAATTCCTTTGTATTGTCTTTGGCACTCACATTACACCAACATGTCTATGCATCAATTTGAATTTTAAGTATGTTGTTTGAGAAGTTATGTTCGTCAAACATGATTGTCCAACCATAATGACATGAGGCATTAGCTAGAGCCAAAACTATTAACTCTTGAGATGATATATTAGACTTTAAAAAGGCTTGTAGATCTTCATTGTGGGCACCTATATTAGATAGCATTTTGCACGAACCAATAATTGAATTAGGGTATTATTATTGAAAGTAATAATTTAAATAATCGTTGAAAATATAGTCAAATAAAAATACAAATTTGGTTACCTTCTATGTGTGATAAATGTAATTTCTCTTCAAAACCTATATTGCAACAACCTCCTATATTCAACATTAAAATTGTTATTAACTAAGATTTCTTTTCTTTTCTTTTCTATGATTACTATCATGTTATCTAATCACTCATTAACGATGTCATTCTCATGCATTTGTAGTTATCGACACAACTTTATATGGCCACAATAACAATCTCTAAAATCAAGTACATTAGCTTTTTCTTTGTCATTCAATTTTTATTCATGATGTGTTGAAGTTGTATACAATTATTGTTGGATGATGTTGGAATTGGCTACTACTGATGTTGTTGGCATTCATGTTTTGTCACTGATGTTAACATATGTTTGTTGGAATAATGGAAGGGTGTGTACTAAGAGGGGAGGGGTGAATCAGTACCCTTAAAACTTTTTTATCAATTAATCTTAGTAATATTTTCTTGCTTTACCGACCATATTGCTTTTCTACCTTATGCATGTAATATCATAACATAAACGTAAGTGCTTGTAAACAATCATAGAAACATACATGAAACTTAGTTACACATGACACAATAATTGATAACATAGAAAACCCATGTTAGAAGGTAAAAATAGCAGTGGGTATGAAACCCACAAAGCTTCACTATCTGCAGAATGGAAGGTGTCAGTTAAGGCTACAAGTTGTGATCACTGCTGATGATCTTACCCTGTTAGGAGTAACATGTTAGACTTGTTAAGTCTACTTTGTTAAGATATTTTAGCAACACAATGTATGTGTGCACTCAGTTAAGAGATTTGCAATAAGACTGTTAAGTCCACCTTCTTGAAGGATTTCTTCTATTTGCTACAATTATTAGAGAGTAGACAAAAATACTTATAACCTGATAACTTGCAATCTTGAATTGCTGAATACAGATCCTTTAAGTTCACAAAATTATGTATCACCTAATTATGATGAATAATACCTCTATTATGCTCGGTAGCCTTGAATCTAGTTCTTCATAACTGAATTCTTCCTTTTGTGTCCTTTTGTATGAAACTCTTTGTCTGATCAATAGATGTCTTCTCCGGCTACAATCATCATGTTCTTGATTGATTATATATCTATATAGACAAAGGTTTTGACCTAATTAGGTTTCACACTTTACAAGAAAAACTCTATGATCAAAGGTTTACAACTTGACCTTGATCTCCTAGTTTGCATGTATTCAACCAATTAAACTGATTAAATCCATTACTTATTCTTTACTTGATCCTCAAGAAATGGTTTTATAGCTAAGTATAAAGCTATTTTTAAGACTTAAGTGCTTTAGCTGACGTGTATCTTAGATCTTCTTTTCTCAGGAATAAAATTGTCTCTCAATAGACTGGTGCTCGTGTTACTTTGTAGACTGTTCTCTCGGTTTACTCTTTGAACTATCTATCGATGATAGTGCTATCGATGCTCTCTGATTTTGGTGATCACTGTGCTAAGACATTTTTGGTGACCTTTGTGCTTGACTATTTTGGTGACCTCTACACTTGACTAAATGTTGTCACTTGGTGATCATGTAACTGACGGTCCAAAAACTATTTCCTTGTATACTAATGACAACTTATGATCCTTTAAGGATTATCAATCTCCCCCTTTGGCATTAGTATCAAAAACTGATATGTTCAGTATATACACCAAGTGTTTCCATTGTCAATGAATCCCCCTATGTGCATGCCTCGGTACAGTGTATGTGTTGGAAATATATTACATGCTAGGTGACTGAGGGGGGAGTGAATCAGGAACCAATAAAACTTCTTGTATTTTATCCTTTATTAAATTGTCTAATCTAATTGCATCCATGGAACAAAAAATCAATAAACATAACACTTGACACAAGATTTGGTGACCCAGAAACCTTCCAAATAGAAAGTAAAACTGGGGTGGGGATGATACCCACAAGCTTTAGAACTGTAGTAATAAAGTTGGTCTGTTAAAGCTTACAAATGATCACTTCTGATGATCTTCCCTATTAGGAGCAATAAGGACTGTTAGGTCAACCTTGTGAAAGGATTTATACAATACTGTTAAGTATGCAATCGGTTAGGAGATTTATGAAGGATTGTTAGCTCCACCTTGTTAAAGGATTTTGACTGACACCCATTACTAGATCAATATCATCACGTGTTCGAGGCCATGGGTGTCCATATGCCTTCTTGTATGGTGGGATGGCTGTCCAGCATCATCTGGGAAAACTAGAGTATTGGCACCGAATGAGTGATGATATAGATTAGGTTGTATGGAGACCATATTTGGGATGTGAGGGTTGGTGGTAGGATGATGATGAGCTCCCTTACATGTTTTCGCCGAGGTGGATGATTGGTCGATCACCACTTGTGATTGAGATATTTTGTTTCGGATAAATTTCTAGGCAGTATGGCCGAGTTCAGGACATGCCCCAAGGTATGGCCTTATATGCACGAGTGCAGGCCGAGCGATCGATGTGGGGTGCACAGGTTGATTTCCAGTATGCCTGTTATGAGATTGATAGATTGATATTCATCAGATGGGACATGTTGGATCATGTTGCAGATGCAGGGATGTCCATGGAGTATAGAGAGTGGTTCTCTAGGCATAGATTCATGATATTTACTGATCTATTGGAGCCCATCTTAGATGCAGATGAAACCTCAGACGATGATGGCAGGGATGGAGGTGATGGTGGTGGTGGTGGTGGTAGGCATAGACGACGAGCTCCTAGAGTGTAGAGAGCTCTGAGGGTGATTGGCAGAGGATGAGTGGGACCTCAGACATGGGGTGGACATGTCAGAGTGAGAGGTAGGGGATTCAGACAGGCTCGACAGGGACAGGGACCTGGTGTGGTACAGTTGAGACCAGGAGTAGTATGGGGGCAGCAGAGACAAAGAGTTGGGTGATAGACTCATATTGTAGCTGTGAGACATGCTTCTCCATAGGTATAGACACAACATGTTCCACTAGTACAGGGATAGATTTGGCAGAGCAGGTGCCTCCTCAGATATCAGTTACACCACAGGTCATATTACAGGCTCCCTAGGAACCACAGGTGCCACAGGCGATGGATGCCTTGACTCAAGATGTGCGGACATTACAGACAGGTATGACAACAGTGGTTGGTCAACTAGATCAGGTGGCCATTATGATGCAGCAGTTTATGAATATGATGTCACAGATGCATAGTGTTGCGAACACCAGTCAGGGACCACACACTACACAGGACAGATCAGGTGACAGAGGGCATGATGGGATAGGTGATGGATCAGGTACAGGTGATGGATTAGGTTCCCCTACTGGGTCTTGAGATATATGGATAGTGATCCACATTTTTTATGATGTATCAGGTTATCATGTTTATTGATTTGATCAGGACTTTGTTGATGTATCATTTTGTTGATGATATTCTATCTTGATATACTGATTTGATGGACATTTGTATGATGACTTACCTTGATTCTCTTTGATGTGTTGATGTTGTGATTTGAGATATCTTTATGCACATATCTATATGATGTTTTATGGATGTATTTACTTTTTATTATGATATGGATGTATTTTACCTTATATATGATATAGATTAGATGGATGCAAATGATGTATGTCACTATTTCTATATGCTTTTCTAATTTTATGTATGGATGTAATGCAATGAATGAATGTATAGATAGATGTAAATGAGATGAAGACAACTATGTTTTGTTTGAATTTGATGTATGCAATTTGGATATGAAGTGTGTATGCAAATGAATAATGATTAATGATTCTTGCCTTTCTATTTCTGATATGAAAATAATGATTAATGCTATGAATGAATGTAAAAGATAATCTCATAGCATTAATTTGAACCAAGGATAATGTAAAATTGAATCCCCCCAAATTTTTTATGAATCAAGATATGAATAATTTAACCCCCTTCACTTGGAAAAATACTTGAAACAATGTAATTAATCTATCATGAAAATGCAATGCAATGCAACTAATTGTCACTAGCTTTTTGTGAAAGAACTACAAAAGAGATATATTTTCATCATTGAGCATTATGGGACCGAAAATAAAGTACAACCATCACTGACCACATCATGATGATATGAATACTGCTTTAAATCACATTTGGTAACCTTTTAGGAAACTAGTACAACCCTCACTAGTTGAATAACCATTTATGGGAGTATGAATGCCGGTTTCAACAGATTCAATGTTGCAAGTGGATTTTGGTATTAAGATATGGAAGATATAAATAGCCAAGGTATCCTTTTGTGTAAACAAACAAAGGTTAACCCTCCTTCCTATATGAATGTCCTCGATTATTCTTTGATGACCATGTCGCTAGACGAATTCACACAAGTTAGTGGATCTTCCTCAAAACAGTCACACAAAAGTAAAAAACAAAACATCATGTCTCTTATTAGTAATATCTGAGAGAGGGGGGTGAATCAGTGGCCTCAAAAATATTCCAATAATCAACCCAAAAGCTTAGTACCACAATGTTAAGCCTCTAGTTATCTTCAGTCCTATAAGGTGAATGCCTTCAAATACTATTATCAAATTACTACTGCTCGGAATGCTTTGTAAAACCTTCTACTATATGTATACCGAATAGCAGTCTGCTAATTTACCAAAAAATAGTAAATTATCTAGAGTATACCGATCAATCCAGTTAAGCTATGTGTAATGCAAAACACTAAAGTAATGACTCATAAACACATTGACACATGGATTTTTAACGTGGAAACCATGTTAAGGGAAAAACCACTTGGGACTGATAACCCAAAATTTTTACTCTTCTGAAGTGAGATCGGTGAAGAGCCAACCCTGTTAAAGGTTACAAACACACTATTAGGTGTGACCTTGTTAGAGGATTTAAAATTTTAGTCTGTCACTTGATATAGGGCATCTCTATGCTACCTTCCTCGATCAAACACTCACTTGTCCTGTCAATAGGTATCTGGCATCTCATGCTATCTTCATGATCAAACTTTTTGATACTCCTTGGGATGTATCTCAATATAGAAAGGATCTTTAAGTCCCGCTCATTTAAGAGACTTTTTGAATAAGTGGTTAAACTGAAACAGTATGATCTGTTCACATATACAACTTATACTTGCAGATTTTTAGATCTATTATAATCTCATAAGACTAATTTGATCAATATATCTTTTTTTATACCTTTGCTCCACTTTAATTCTGCTCGGTGATGTTGTGCTTTGTTGCTCGGTGTCCACATAAAACTTTAGCTCTTTTCTTAGCTTGATTGATGAGGACTATATGAAGTTGCTCTTCATTAATTTCTCTTCACCATCCTCTTTTCATTCATTCACCCACCACAATTCGTAATGAATTGAGTTGTCTCTTTATAAACATGATATCACCATTGTTAGGTTCTTGATTTTCTTGATCTTGTCGTGATCCACAATCTTAGCCAATTAGATTTAAAGAAAAACTCATGTTTTATCTCGCAGAGATCTTCTTGCCAACTGGACAAAACAACTTTAAATCATTTACTTATCTCTGACTTATCTTGTCAATGAAAACAATGTTAACTACTAGTTAAGTCCATATTTAGATCTTCCAGCTGGATATTTTGTCATTTCTGAACTCCAGTTATTTTTGATGTTTAACTCTTTGATAGCTTCGGTCAACACTCTAGTTCTCCTCGGGCTTCTCCGTTGGTTTACACTATATTTCTGGTCGTCGGTTATGCTTGTGATTCTGCTCATCGGTGTTCTTTCTTGGGCATCACTGTGACTTGAGTGTTGGTGATCTATGTCCGTCAAGTTCCACTGACCGTCGGTGTTTGAAGTCACATAGTGAATACTTGTCTTTTATGCATTACTGAAAGCATAATCTTTATCTCTTTGATTCTCTGAAGTCTTGGACACTTTGATTATAACCGATTAGATTATATCAAGTTAACATCAATGAAAATATAATCCATTAACTGATTTAATGTCTTGCATTATCCTTCTGCATTTTGGTGATCAACTTAACATCTTCAAAAATTCAATCAGTTACATGTCATCAATCTCTCCCTTTGGCATTGATGGCAACATACTACATTATCATACTATACTATCACTAATACAATATGAAATATAGAGTTTCATCAAGATTTATTAATATAACTATTACAAATTTCTGGCTCTCGGTAAACTCAAATAGATTAGATTTATTGCATGTAGAGTGGTTGTCTTCAATCTTCAATCCCTTCATTGGATAGATGTATCATCTGATATCTCTATTCTGATATGTGCTCTACCTTGATTGTTCCTCTTCTTGATAATCTCTTTTTCCTTTGACAACAATCTTTCTCTTTTTCTGAACTCTCTCCCTTTGTTACTTGTCTCCCTTAGATGGATATTTCATATGTAATCAATTTCTCTCCCTTAGAATATCGATTAGCTTCTTTCTTTTGATTCTCAAGAACTTCATTTCATGGATAATTATATAATCTTTTCTGATCAATGAGATAACCTCTCCCTTATGATGATGAAATAATCTCTCCCTTTATATCATCTCTCCCTTTATATGATAATGGAATCATCTCTCCCTTTAACAACAATGCCAAACAAAAATAATCATCTATATCATGTTCCATCCCTCTATATCATATATTCCTTGAATTTCCCTATCCATCGGCAATACACTGTTCTAATTTTTGGTGTAGATTTGTACCTTACTATTTACAGATGTATATGTTGTTGTCCATCTCAATGTTTGCATCAACATCACTAATATTTATATTTGATATAGGCCGATGCAACCTTCTAGTCAGCTTACTAACCGATAGATAAGGGTTGGACCCCTAGTCTCTTTCTCAAGTACTCAAATGTATCCTTCAGTAATGGCTTGGTGAATATGTTAGCTAACTATTCTTTTGATTGAACATATTCCAGCGTCACTTCTTTTTCTTGCACTTGTTCCCTCAGATAGTGATACTTGATAGCAATATGCTTAGTCTTAGCATGCATGACTAGATTTTTAGAAATTTTAATTGCACTGGTGTTATCACAGTAGATAATTACTAGTTCAAGGATCTTCATGTTTATACCTCTAAGCAATTGTTTGATCCATGCAATATTGGAGCAATTTTCAGCACCAGCCACATACTTTGCTTCTACATTAGACCGAGAGATGCATCCTTGTTTTTTGCTTACCCATGTGACAAGGTTGTCACCCATGAAGAATTCTCCTCCAGTTGTGCTCTTTCGGTCATCAATGTTTCCAGCCCAATCAACATCTGTATAGACTTGTAGCTCAAATTTTCCTTCTCTTTTGTACCATAGGCCATAGTCCTCGATGTTCTTCAGATATCTCAGAATTCTTTTGACAACATGCATATGTGATTCTTTGGGATTAGCAAAGAATCTTGCAACTATCCCCACTGCATGTGCTATATCTGGTCTGGTCTAAACAACATACATAAGTTTTCCAATCATTGATCTATATAAGGTTTGGTTTACCTCATTAGATTTGTCTTCTTTTGTCAGCTTGCATCCGGTAGCCATAGGTGTTCCAACTGGTTTGGAATTTCCATCTCGAATATATTCAACACTTCCTTGATGTATTTGGACTGAGTGATGTATATGCCTGCATCTTGTTGAAGAATCTGTAGACCAAGAAAGAATTTGATCTCCCCAAACATAGAAATTTCAAATTCTTTGCTCATTTCATTAGCAAAGGATTTGCATAACAATTCATTTCCCCCAAAAATGATATCATCAATAAAAATTTTAGCAATCAGAATATTACCATCGGTATCTTCTTTTAAGTACAGATTGCTATTTTTACTTGTTCTAACAAATTTTATGCCAATGAGATATGAGTGAAGTCTTTCATACCAGGCTCTTGGTGCTTGTTTCAATCCATACAATGCTTTATGTAGTCTACATACCATGTTTTTCTTGTCTGGATCAACAAACCCTTATGGTTGTTCAATGTATACCTCTTCTTCAAGTATTCTATTTAGGAATACAAATTTGACATCCATCTAGTATACCTTGAATCCTTTAAATGTAGCATAAGCAAGTAAGATTCTAACTCCTAGTCTAGCAACGGGTGCAAAGGTTTCACCATAATCAATACCTTCTTCTTGTGCATATCCCTTGCATACTAACCTTGCTTTGTTTCTAGTGACTTCTCCATTCTCATTTAGCTTGTTTTTGAATATCCATTTGGTACCGATGACATTCTTTTCATATAGTCTTGGTACTAGTGTCCATGTAGTGTTCTTCTCAATTTGTTCTATTTATTCATTCATAGCACTGACCCATTCTTCATTCTCAAGTGCATTGTTAACATATTTAGGCTCAAAATCACAAAGTAAACATCTTGTGTTCAGTGACTTACTTCTTGTTCTTGTTCCAGCCTTCTTGTCTCTTATTATTTGATTTTGTAGATGATTTCTTTTGACATACTTGGAAAGTTTTGGTTCAGCTCTTTGTTCATCATTCTGATTAGCTTCTTGACCTTCGTTCTCATCTTTATTGTTCGAAACATCATCTTGAGTATTATTCTGATTTTTGGTAATTGCAGCCTGATGCTCAAGTGCAATGTTCTGATGCTCGGGAGAGACACACTATTTCTCGGGTAGAGTGTCAGGTTATTTATAAACAAACCTATTGTAGTCCTCTGGTTCCTTTTTTCTTTCTTTATCATTCTTTTCTGCAAATTCATCTATTTTCACATTTGCACTTTCAATGATTTTGTTAGATGACTTGTTAAGACATTTATAAGCCTTGCTTTTGGTTGAGTACCCTAGAAAGATACCTTCTTCACTTTTGCAGTCAAGTTTTCCATTTCTATCATCCTTCAAAATATAACATTGACTACCAAAGATTCTGAAGTAACTTACATTGGGTTTATAACCATACCAAAGCTCATAGGGTGTTTTCTTTATGTCCTTCAATTGTACTATGTTTAATGTGTAGACAGTAGTACTGACATCTTCCCTCCAAAAATTTTGAGTGATGCTTTTCTCAATCATCAATGTTCTTCAACAGTCAACAATTGATTTGTTTCTCCTTTTAGCAATTCCATTTTGTTGTTGTGTCCTCGATGCAGAAACCTATCTTTTAACTCCATGCTCATTGCAATAGTCATTGAATTCTTCTGAATTAAATCCCCCTCCTCTATCTGACCTTAAGCATTTCAATTTATTTTCACTTTGTTTTTCTACCATTTCTTTATACCATTTAAGCATCTTAAATGCTTCTGATTTATCTTTTAAAAACATGATTGTCATCATTCAAGAATAATCATCAACAAAGAGAATAAAATATCTATCTCCATAGTAGCTCTTTGTCCTCATAGGTCCACATAGATCTATATGGACTAATTCTAGAATTGATTAGATGTATGGGTTTTTCTCTTGAAACTAGACTTTGTCATCTTACCTTTTTGACAATTCTTGCACATGATATGCTCAGGCTTAGTCATGCTCGGTAAGCCTCTGACATTACTTTTGTTTCTTATCTTTATCATGTTGTCAAAGTTCACATGACACAATCTTTTGTGCCACAACCATATGTCTTCATTTCTAGCCATTAAACAAGTGGTGTTAGTGTCATCAAGCTAGAAAAGGTTACCTTTTGTCTGCTCACTGGTACCAATCAACCTTCTTGATTCATTGTAGATCTTTGCCTTCTTATTTTCAAATGCTACTCTGCGACCTGAATTGTTCAACTATGAAACACTTAACAAATTATAATTTAGTCTTTTTACCCAGTAAGAATTTTCACATTTTATCAGGTTATTCAACATTATGGTTCTTTTACCTTCAACTGGACAAGGTGTATCATTTCCCATTCTTACTGAACCACCGTTATAGTATTCAAAAGTATCAAACTTTTATTTATCACCGGTCATATGGTGATTACAGCCACTATCTATGATCTAGACATCATTTTTACTAACTTTAGATATGAGTGCAGTTTCTACATACCTTTCTTCATCTTCATCTGAATCATCCTTCATGGCTACAAATACCATCTCGATTTCTTCTTCTAATTTGGTCTCAGTGTCATCACCTCTGTTCTCATCTAGGTAACAAGCTTTCTTCCCTTTGTCCTTGTAGTCTCAGGTATCTCTTTTATCAGATTGTTATTTTTTTAGGTAATCCCTATTATCACTTATATCAAACTTCTTCTCATATGATCTGTCATTTCCTCTATCATCTTTTCTTATGTTTGGACACCTTGCAGCAAAGTGTCCAACCTCTTTACAATTGAAACATACTGTATGCCTCTCCTTCCAGTTCATGATCCATGGATTCCCAAGCTTTCCAAAGGCAAGAGTCAGTAGAAAAGGTTTCACAATTGATATGAATCAAATACACGATACTACTAAAATGAATAACGATGAAATGTAATCAATAAGATGTACAAGCAAGAGAAAGGAAAACAAATGAATGCAAACCCCACGATGCTTGAAGCTTCTATTGTCTCTCTCTACTCCTTCTGAAATGTTATTTATTAATACTCAGTATTGGCGGGGCAACATCTATGACTTGAGAAGTGTTGAGAAGTTGCTAATTGAAATGGGTGTGTGATCGCAAGATGGCTTGAATGCTAGAACCAAATTGACAGAGTAATGGCGCATGAGAGATTGAAATCCTGGATCCTTCAAATGGTTATGAAGGGTTTATTATATAGGAATTGATGATGATATGAATGGTTGAGATCAATCCCAGAGATGGGGAGATGAACGGTTGAGATCAAAAGGAATAGGAGAGGTCCTCAGTAAACTCCACCTCTTCATTTGGTAAAGAGGAGATAGAGTTTGGTTAGCTGAAGAGCTAATTATGAGTTACCTTTTTGAATTGAAGAGGTGGGTGAAGTTACCCATGTGGACTGGAGAGATGGGTGGAGTAACCCATGTGATCTGATTGGAGTTATCTTTTTGAAGATAAATGAGTATTTAATTTATTTATTTAATAATTATTTTCAACATGTGAGATAATTGAATTCTTTTTTATTAAGAATTGCTTTATTTGATGAAAATTAAATTAATTTAATTGTAATTAATTTAATTGGAAGAATTTAATTAGTAAGTTTAAATATTTGAATTTAAACTATAGGAAATTGAGTTCAATTAATCAATTAATGGTA
>MU223645.1:1169568-1188371 GCA_018584345.1 Thuja plicata
ATGATTTGGGGAATGAATTTAGAGGAAAATAGATGATTAATTAATGATTAAAAAACCATTAATTAATAGATGAAAATTAGTGTTTTTAATGTAAAGTCACAAGCCTATCCATTTTAGGGTGTCTACACATACAAGTGGTAATTTACCTTTGTATCTACCTTTGCCTCTTTGCAATCTTCTGGCCATTAGTGCTTCAATGTCATCAAGTCCTTGATCCTCACTATCATTTCTAATAGCATGTCTATGACTTGAGTTACTTATTTTTAAAGAAGATTTGAATGCAAATTCTACATATGGTAAGACACTATTGTCAAAGTTATTCATCTCAAATGAAATTAGTCTTCCAATTAGACTATCTAGAGTAACTATGTTGTTTGCAACTACTCTCATTTTTTGAATAGCAGAAACTCTAATAGCATAAACTGGCAATAAGGTTGTTAAGATTATTCTTACCACTGTCTCCTCTTCAAGTAAACCTCCAACTCCTCAGATAGCATTTACTATCTCTTTGATTCTACAGCTATATAGAGTAATGTTTTCTCCTTCTTTCATCCTTAGGTCATCAAACGCCCCTCATAGGCTTCCTGCCTTTGCTCTTAGTACATTTGCATCTCCTCCATGTACTAGCTTCAACTTATCCCACATTTTATTTGTAGAGGTGCATGTTTTGACATCTTCAAACTCAGCATTAGAGGGTGATGATGCAAGTTCTATCATCATGCAGTTATGTTCACGCTTAACTCTTAATTGCTCGAGAGTGTGAAGTCTTGTAGGCAACATGTAGTCAGTATCTAAGTATTGAAAAATATCATTCCCATTACCTGATAGGTGGAGTCATATTCTTCTTTTCCATGATGCAAAGTTGTCTTTATTCAACTTGGGCACATCTCGTCTATTCATCTTGTGATCTTTTTCTTGAGCTATTAAAATCCTTTTCTAAGTACACAAACTCTGATACCAATTTTTAGTAATAACTAAGAGGGGGGGGTGAATCAGTGGCCTCATAAATATTCCAATAATCAACACAAAAACTTAGTACCATAATGTTAAGCCTCTAGTTATCTTCAGTCATATAAGATGACTGCCTTCAAATACTATTAGCAAATTACTACTGCTCAAAATGCTTTGTAAAACCTTCTACTATATGTATAGTGAATAGTAGTCTATTAATTTACCAAAGGATAGTAAATTATCTAGAGTATACCGATCAATCCAGTTAAGCTATGTGTAATGCAATACACTAAAGTAATGACTCATAAACACATTGACATAGATTTTTAATGTTGAAACCCTGTTAAGGGAAAAACCACTTGGGATCGGTAACCCAAAATTTTCACTCTTGTGAAGTGAGCTCAGTGAAGAGCCAAACCTATTAAAGGTTACAAACATACTGTTAGGTGTGACCTTGTTAGAGGATTTAAAAGTTTAGTTTGTCACTTGATATCAGGCATCTCTATGCTACCTTCCTTGATCAAACACTCACTTGGCCTGTCAATAGGTATCTGGCATCTCATGCTATCTTCATGATCAAACTTTTTGATACTCCTTAGGATGTATCTCAATATAAAAAGGATCTTTAAATCTTGCTCGGTTAAGAGACTTTCTGAATCAATGGTTAAACAAAAATAGTGTGATTTGTTCACATATACAACTTATACTTGCAGATTTTTCAGATCTATTGTAATCTCATAAGACTAATCTTATCAATATATCTCTGTTTATACCTTTTATCGAATTTTATTCTGTTCGGTGATGCTGTGCTCTATTTCTCGGTGTCTGCAAAAAACATTATCTCTTTTCTTAGCTTGATTGATCAGGACTGTATGAAGTTTCTCTTCATCAGTTTCTCTTTAGCATCCTCTTTTCATTCGTTCACCCACCATAATTCATAATGAATTGAGTTGTATCTTTATAGACATGATATCATTGTTGTTGGGTTCTTAATTTTATTGATCTTGGAGTGATCCAAAATCTTAGCCAATTAGATTTAAAGAAAAACTCCTATTTTATCTCGCAGAGATCTTCTTGCCAACTGGACAAAACATCTTTAAATCATTTACTTATCTCTGACTTATCTTGTCAGTGAAAACAATGAAAACTACCAGTTAAGTCCATATTTAGCTCTTCCAACTAGATATTTTATCATTTCTAAACTCCATTTATTTTCGATGTTTAACTCTTTGATAGCTTCAGTCAACACTCTAGTTCTCCTCGGGCTTCTCCATTAGTTTACACTATGTTTCTGGCCATCGGTTATGCTTGTGATTCTGCTCATCGGTGTTCTTTCTCAGGCATCACTGTGACTTGAATGTCAGTGATCTCTGTCTATTAGGTTCCACTGACCATTAGTGTTTGAAGTCACATAGCGAATAGTTGTCTTTTATGCATTACTGAAAGCATAATCTTTATCTCTCTGATTCTCTAAAGTCTTTGACACTTTGATTATAATCGATTAGATTATATCAAGTTGACATCAATGAGAATACAATCCATTAAATGATTTAATGTCTTGCATTATCCTTTTGCATTTTTTTGATCAACTTAACATCTTCAAACATTCAATCAGTTACATGTCATCAGTCTCCATCATCACCAATCTAGTCGAAACATCATCGATTAGCTAAAAAGAACATGACTTGAAAAAGTCAATGAAAATCATATAAAATTTCAAGTGTTTTGCAATGTACCAAGATTTTCAATAATAATTCCAAACATTCTAATCATTTAGATGTTGTCAATTTTTAATCCTGATAAAATAAGTCAATGAAGTTCAAGGATCAATTTATGCGATGATACTGTTTGGATTGAACAATGATATTCATCAAAGGTTCCAAAATATCTCTTCTCTAAAATTCTGAAAATCTACTTCTGTCGTGTGACCAAAATGTAGCACTTATGAATCCATTTGGTATTAAAACCAATGCTTTTTTCCCCCCAAGTGAAAAATGTGATTGTGTGAATCTTAGGGCAATATGAAACCTAGAATGCAACAATGCAGCTGAAAGGCTTTATTATGACTATGCACAAATGACAGATGCAATGAGGATATGTAAAAATGAGCTGGTGAGAATGCAATATGTATTATTGCAATGAGGAAAGACCTAAGGGAACAAAAAGCGTATTTTTCTAGGTTTTCACCTTTTGGGTTTATTTCTTTTCTTTTTTTGCTACCAAGGCACCTATTGCTAGGTTTTCACCAAGGCACTTTTCTCTTTTTCAATTTTTTTTTTATTTTTTCTCTTTTCTTTTGTATCATCAAGGCGCCTATTTTATAGGTTTTCACCAAGACAACATTTTTTGGATTTTGAAATGTTTTTACTTTCTTCATGCTCAATTTTCTCCTTTTTCTGATTTTCTGCTTTTCCATTGTTTTTGTCTTTTTGATCTTTCTGATTTTTTTCTTTTTGATATTTTCTCCTTTTTTTTGGATTTTGACTTTTATTATGTACAAAGAAGATGCGAGCTCATCAGATACACTGGTCTGATACTCTTTCATTTGATTAGGTATGAAACCTCTTTAAATGGATGCTATTTATGGGCTCTTGCAACTCATCGCCTTCACAATCAACTAGTTTGCAGGTTCCTGTTCCAAAAGAAGAAACAATTACAAAAGGACCAAGCCAATTTTCTTCCCATTTTCCTTTCTTTTCTCTATCAGCCTGATTTTTAGGGTTTTCTCTTAACACTAAGTCTCCCACTTGAAAGGTTCTTGGTTTGATGTGCTTGTTGTAGTTTCTTAAAATTTTGTTTTGATATACCTTCAAATGATCATATGCTTGTGTTTGATGTTCCTCCAACAATTCCAATTATTGAATTCGGGCAACCCTATAATCCTCATCAATGATTAATCCATGTAGTGATATTCTTAGGGATGGAATCTCAACTTCTAGGGGTAAAATAACTTTGGCCCCATAAACCAAGGAAAATGGTGTAGCTCATGTTGGGGTTCAGATGCTAGTTCTATAGACCCAAAATGTCAGGTTTATCTGAATATGCCAATCTCTTCCTAACTTATCAACCGATCTTTTCAATATTTTGAGGATGTTCTTGTTTGTAGCCTCACCTTGTCCATTACCTTGAGGATAGTAAATGGAGGAAGAATGGTGAATAATATGAAATGTTTCACAAAGTTCATTCACATCTTTGTTCTTGAGTTGTTTTCCATTGTCTGTGATGATGACATGAGGAATACCATATCTACAAATGATGTGATTAAGGATAAACATGGAAATCTATTTTCCCATTGTAGTTGTCAAAGGAATGACCTCTACCCATTTAGTGAAATATTCTGTCATTGTGAGGATGTACTTATGTCCATCAGAAGATGGTGGGTAAATCATGACAATTAGATTGAAACCCCATTGATAAAATGACCATGGTGCGATAAGTGGATACAATTCTTGTGTAGGTGCATGGATCATGTCTCCATGATATTGGCATTTAGCACAAACTTTCACAAATTGACAAACATATTTCTCTAAGGTTTTCCAAAAATACCCCATGCAAAGGATTTTCTTAGCTAAATTTAATCCACTCGAATGCGACCCACAAATCCCCTCGTGGACATCTCTTAAAGATAATATTAATTCCTCTTCCTCTAGACACCTAAGGAGTGTCCCGTCAAGACCTTTGTGGTAAAATGTGTCTGATAGGATGGTATAATGAGCCGATTGTCTTATGAAATATCATTTTTGAGCTTGATTTTGGTCCAAAGGTAAGGTTATGTCTTTAAGATAAGTATAAATTGGTCCATACCAAGGTGATTCATGTCTGTTAAGAAGGGAAATTATTTGGGTATCAGGTAAGTCAAATGCCAGTTTTGCCAACTCTTCTACCAAGAATTCGTACCTCACATTCTGATCAAGCATTTGGAGTAATGAAGCCAAGGTAGCCATTGCATCAACTGCTCTATTTTTTGTCTCCTGGAATTTTCTCAAAAGTTATCAAGGAAAAATATTTTTTCCAATCATCAACCATCTTTTTATATGGCATCAATTTTTCATCTTTGGTGTTGTATTCATCATTGATTTGGTTGATGACTAATTGAGATTCTCCATAAACTTGCAATTCCATGTCATTCCATTCTAAGGCCATTTTGAGACCTATAACCAAAACGTCATATTCAACAATATTATTTGTACAAGGAAACAAGAGTTTGTAAGATTTGGGAATTGTGTATCCTTGAGGTGTTATCAAAAGATTTCATGCCCTTGAACCACTTTGAGTATAGGATCCATCAAAATATAAGGTCCATGTCTTTGCTTCCACATTAAAAATCTTTGAATCACGAAACTCTACTTGAATTGGATGTGTAGACTCTAAAGGATGTTCGACTAACTAATCAGAAATCACTTGTCCCTTTATTTCTTTCTTATCCACGTACCCAATGCCAAATTCACTAAGTACCATCACCCATTTTGCAATCCTTCCCATTAGAGCTATTTTACTATGTAGATACTTCAAAGGATTAATTTTGGCAATTAACTTCACTTTATGCATCAAAATGTAATGTCTAAGCTTTCAAGAGGAAAAAACCACTACTAGGCAAGCCCTTTCCATGAAGCTATAATTCAATTCATAGTTTATCAATGTTCTACTCAAGTAGTAAATGTCTCTTTCTTTTCCTTCATTGTCTTCTTGTTCCAATAGGACCCCTAAAGATTTCTCCATTGCTAATATGTAAAGTAATAAGGGTTTGCCTTTTATAGGTGACATCAAGATGGGTGGATTCACCAAGTATGTTTTTAACAATGTGAAAGCTTTATCACACTCATCCCATGTCAAAATGGTGTCTTTATGTAGCAACCTTATGAATGAATGACACTTTTCTGCCAATTGGGAAATGAAGCTCCTTATAGATTTAAGCCTTCCTTGAAGAGACCTCATTTGGCTAATATTATTAGGAATTTCTATGTCAATTATTGCTTGTAATTTCTTAGGATCTACTTCAATGCCTTTTGCAGAAATAATGTAACCTAAGAGTTTGCCAGATTGTACCCCAAAAGCACATTTCTTTGGATTGAGTCTCACTTTGAATTGCTCTAACCTTGTGAAAATATTTTTCTAATATTGGTAAGTGATCCTTTCTTTCATGTGATTTTTCTAGAATATAATCCACATAGTCTTCTAAAAAGGTATGCATCATATCGTGGAAGATAGTGGTCATTGCTCTTTGGTAAGTTGCTCTGGCATTTTTGAGACTAAAGGGCATGAAATTCCAACAAAAGGTTCCCCATGGGCATGTAAAAGATATCTTTTCTTGGTCTTTGGGTGCAATTGAAATTTGATTGTATCCACTAAATACATCCATTAAGGAAAATGTAGAATGACCCGCTGTTAAGTCCACTATAACATCAATGCTAGGTAGTAGAAAATCATCTTTTGGGAAAGCAAGATTAAGGTCTCTAATATCCATGCAAACTCTAATGGATTTGTCATGTTTTGTGACTGGTACAATGTTTGATATCCATTCTACATATGCAATCACTCTTATGAAGCTAACCTTGAGTAGCTTTTCCAATTCAACTTTTACTAAAAGTGCCACATGAGGGTGCATCTTTCTCAATTTTTTCTTTATAGGTTTCACACTAGGTTTCACATTTAAATGATGCATTATAAAGCTTGGGTCTAACCCTGGCATGTCAGCATAAGACCACACAAAGTTAATTTTATTTTCTTAAAATAATTCAATGAACTCCTTCCTTTTGGATGGACTCAAAGATGTTAAATGAATAAACTTGGGATCCTCTTTGGTGCCAATGTTAACTTTCTCCATTGGTTCAATAAGGATGGGTGACCTTTCATCTTCATGTTCGGGTAGGGTATCCAACCTCTCTTCCTTAGGTGCCACAATTGGGTTTTCACCTTTGGAAACATCTGATATTTTTACTTTTTAAGGTTCTAGCACTGCCACATGGTGGTTTTCACCACTAGAACTTTTCATTTTTTTCTATTTTTTTATTTTATTTTATGGATTGATAGGTTGGACCCCTGCCTCTATCATTATGTCTAAATTGTATTAATTTATGGAAGAAGATGGCTCAACTGCATTTAGGTATTGGGCCATTGAAAGGTCATTGGGAAAGTATAATAATTCACGTGGTTTGGATAAATCCCAATCAATGAGTTTGGGGTACATTAAGGCTAAGGATTCATTTGGAAAATTTTCATTTGAAGGGTTTAGTGACATGACCTCATTTGAAGGTTTGTACATTGTATCACTTAGGTCTATGACATGGGCTTCCTCAAGATGTTCCATGGAAGTAGGATCAAAATCTCCTTCACTAGAGTCCTCATTTATTTCCATGGGAAATAATGCATGTGGATTAAATACAATGTTTGAAAGACCCCCCCACGAAGGTGCCCAAGGTTCACCTATGCATTGATTATTCCTAGGTGCTTGACCTATGTTAGATTCTTGAGGTTCACTTGACACTTGTATATAATTCGAACCTTGATGTTCATTGTCTTGACTTGTGACATTGGGAATAGTTGCATATGAGTGAATAACATCAAATTCTATATCATGAAAAGAATATTCAGAAAAGGAATCCCACTCATAATCCCTGGAATCATCTTCACTCTCAGAACCTACCATGTGCACATGTTCATGAAAATCATGCATTGGACTTGAACTTTCTCCTTTGTGCTGAAAACCTAATCTGGATTTCTCTTCTTTTGATCTCTAAGCTAGTTCAATGGGTTCTAGCAATCCTCTACTCCTGACTCCTAAGGGATCTCTTCCCTTATATCCCATTTTTTGCATAATTTTATATCCTTTTCCATATTGATCGGTTTGAATGTTAATGTGTTGTACTCTTTCCATGGGATTATTTGAAGTGTCTTCCTCTTTGTAGAGCAATTGTAGTACTTCATTGTCCTCCTTTTCTAAGGTAGATTTGTCACTCTCTCTTACCTAATGAGAGTTATATTTATGAGGGGGATGAGCACTTTATGATTTTCCATGTGTCCTAGGAGAGGTTGGTAAATCAAATAGGGAAACAAAATATTCCCCCTCTCCCTTGGAGTTGATTCTACATTGTTTTTCAAAGTTATGCATCAATTCACTCATCTTTTGATATTGATCCTTCTTGGCTTGTTCTCTTTCTTCCTTGGAAGGTTTTGAAATTTCCATCTTCAATGTAGAAGTCTTAACTGAATTATCATATGAATTTTGACCCTCATAACTCATCTTTTCCTTTCCCTTAGTTGATGTAGTTGAGTTAGTTTGATTAGGGTTTGAGGTGGATGTAGTAGTTGATGTCAACTTCAAACTTTCCTCTTTATATTCTTCATTAGTGATATTAGGGATGACTCCTTCCCTATTGTGAGGAATTAATAATTCATGACTTGGATTCAATGTGTTGCAATATTGAAAGGGATTAGAATCTCCTCCAATTTTGATCTCTTCACCCATATGTGGAAACTTTATGCATTGATGATAAGTAGAAGATACCACTTGCATCTCATGAATCCAAGGTCTTCCCAATAAGATATTATAAGTTAATTTCATGTCGAGAACTTGACATATGGTGTCTTTTTTGATAGGTCTCACTTGAATAGGTAAAACAATCGTGCCTTTTGAAGACCTTTCTTCCTCATCACAAGCCTTAATGGTAATTTTCTTTTTGGGATCAATGGATGATTCATATATCCATAAAGAGTTGACAAGGTTCAATGTGCAAATATTAAGACCAACTCCCCTATCAATGAGAACTCTCTTAACCCTATGCATTTGGATTAACACTTCTATATGCAAGGGAAAATTTTGAGGGTGGGTAATAGACCTATCATCTTTCTCGGAGAATGAAAGACATTGAGGAGCTATGAGATGCCCGACCATATTTTAAAACTTATCTTCCTCCAAGGTTATAGGAAAATTAGTCTCCACTAGGGATTTTTCCAAGATTTCTTTGTGATTAGGAGATAGTTTCAACAACTCCAAGATAGAGATTTGTGCAATTGATCCACCAAACTATAAGGCTTTATTGAAGAAGATGTTGGTTTAGCTAAAGTAGTTGTTGAAGTAAGACCAAAAGTTTTAGTTGCACTTCCTTGTAGGGTAACTCTTGCTTCTTGCCCCCTAGTTACAACGTTAGAGGTCTCTTGATTAGGTTGTTCTTTGATTACCACAACATTGATAGTAATATCATGTCCAGATAGGGCATTAATAGTATTGTCATAGCTATGGGCAAAGTTTACATTGTTGTTGCCTCTCAAATTGTTGCCATTGTTCCCTCCATTGTGAGCATTGGAAGCTTCACCCTTTTCATGCTTATAGAAAGGAGTTTTACATGTTGTGTGGTCTTCATTATTTTGAGTCCCTTATACCTTAATCACACCTTTGTCAATTAGATCTTGCACTACGTGTCTCAAACACATGCAATCATTTGTTTTATGTCCTCAATTCCTATGGTATTCACAATGACTAGACTCACTCCACCATGTAGGTTTGATTTATGGTTCATATGGTTGAGCCCTAGGTAAGTCAATAATCTTATTAGAAATGAGGGTTCTCAATGCCTTCTCAATTGGTTCACCCAAAGGTGTGAATGTCGTTTTAGGAGTTGGTATAAAGAATGGCTTAGGCTTGTTAGCCCCTTGGTTATTACCAAAGTTATTATTGTTAGTATTGTTGTTGAAAGGTACTTTGGGTTCTTGAGTCACATTGTTAGCTTGAGTAGATCCTCTTGTAAGATTGAAAGGGGTGGCCTTCAAATTATTTGCCTCTACAGCTCCATCATTGACCACTCCTTTGTTGTTATTCCTCATCCAAAACTGGTTATTGTTAGGAGGATTTCTATTTTGAATGTTGTTGGAGGTATTGTTGTTGTTGTTTCTATAAAGCTTAAGTTCTCCACTTTTAACCAATACCTCTTCCATGGTAAGCCTGTTTTCAATTAGGTCTTGGAAAGACCTAGGACATTGTAACCTTAACGGGTAATTCATCTCATTAGTCAAGCTATTAATAAAGATGTCCATATTCTCTTTTTCAAGTACACTTCGAAGATATCTAGCGAATACTGCTCTCCATCATTGTAAGAAAAGTAGGAATCCTTCTCCCTCTCATTGTTTGGTATTACATAAATTTAACATCGTAACCTCATGTTTGATATTGTAGGAATAATGAGTCATGAATTTGGAGGCCAATTCTTCAAAAGTTCAGATGTCGGAGGGTAACTTGGAGAACCACTCCATTGCCATGCCTCCTAAAATCCTAGGAAACAACCTCATTAAATATGTTGTATCATGCATAAACTCAAGGCTTAATGCACAAAATTCCCTCAAATGATCTTGGGGATCAGATGCTCCTTCATACTTATCGTATTTAGGAAAATAACATTATTTGGGAATGGGACCATAATTAGGGTTTTATCGAATGGAAAAGGACACAAAGCTTCGATGGGAAAGGGTAGAGGAGCCCCACTTTGTTTCATTATGTCCAATTGCATTTGGAATAATTTAAATTGTTTTTTCATGATATCAATAGGATTTTCCTTGGCTTCTTTTTGTTTAAGTTGATTGACATCATAATCATGAGGGAGTTTAAGACCCACTTGGGCTAGGTCTAAGAAGTACTTCTCCCTATCTCTATCCAACACTTTCTCCAAGAGTTTCATGAAGAATTTCCTTTGCATGGATTTTTTAACCTTCTCATTAGTTTCTTCTTAATCATTAGGGTCAACATTGCCCCCATTATTGTTGTTGTTATTTAACCCTTGGTTGTTAGGGTCCATTCCTCCTTCATTATTGTTATTATTTAACCCTTGGTTATTAGGGTCAATTCCTCCTCCATTGTGGTTATTGTTATCAACCACACCTCCTCCATTGTTATTCATATCCTTATTAGCATGGTTGATTTGATTAGGGTCCATGTTTCCAAATGGGAAAGACTTAGCTAGTTCCTCTTCTCTTATAGGTTCTTGCGTTGGTCTCGAAGAAGTGAACGTGTTTCTTGGGAAAGGAAGCTCCTACCTTAGATATGAATCGTATGATTGTAGGGTGTTTTTAATGTAGTGAGATTGAGTAAAAGCTGACATGGACATGAGTTGTGTTAAAAATGTTGGCTTTCTCACTATCTTGATCAATCCCTTATGATCTTTTTGTAAAATGTCCAAAACTAGGGATTCTGATCGGTTTGAAGTTATGAACAACTGGAAAACCCAAAAGGCTACTCAAGAATGAAATCCAATTTTCTCCAAGTCTTCAGGAAATATCTACTATTTTTCCCTCTTTGTTTTTGGGTGTCACTTGCCTGTGTGTAGGCGTGGCTTAACTATTAATAGGCGTTGACTGGAATTTATGTAGGCGACACTCTGCAGTTTAGCAAGCGGCTTTTGCCTATTGATAGGCATTTTTTAAAAGTTTCCAGGCATCACTTTCCAGTGACTTATGTGATATTTAATTGCTATCAGGCGTCGTTTGAAATGTCACAGGTGTAACTTTGTTGTTTATAGGCATCGTTTAATTGTTCACAAGTGGCACTTTGCAGATCTAGATTGTTTGTCTTAGAATTTTTTGATTTTTAAAAGTTTTAATGTTCTGATCAGATCTGCAAAATATTCTTTCTTGAAAATTTGAAAATAAACGCAACAGTACACAGGTCAAGTTTGCACCATGTCCCTAAAACAACACTAAATGTGTATGTTCTCAGTCATTTTAACAGGTATATAACAAGAATATCTTTCACACAATCTACCTTAAGTCTGATTTGGCTTTTAAACACTTTGGCTCTAAAAGGTAGGCTTGCTATTTATTTGGGATTTAATGATCACCTCCGTTCTAAACAATGCCTTGTTCTTTCACCCCCTTGTGGGCTTCCCACATGCATAAAAGTATGATTTTGCGCAATCCTGAAGGACTACTCGAGGAAGTGAAGAAACTTGCACACAATCTAGTCACCTTCCCATTGAGGAAGAATGCATTTTATTTATAGTGAGTCAAATAGTATCACAGCAAAAGCGATTGTCTCCCACTTTGGGTCATTCTCTCTCACCATCCTCGTAAGGAAATTCTTGGGAGATAGGCCCTCTAAAGCTCTATTTTAACTAGCATATATAGGAAAGCAAGAAATTGATCTTAGTTCAACAACTTTAGGAATTTTATTCACTTAAAAAGTGAAGAGCATATCCCTATTGTTGCTCCTTGTTCAAAACACTTCAAACAAAATAGTTATTTTTCAACCTCATTACAAAGAGGTTCTTATAATTGAAGTGTGTGGTTAATTTTCCTCCTTAATTAGCTAGATTTAAATGAAATTCCACAAGCTAAGGTAACACAAGCTTGATGAGAAGAATACCTCTTTCGAAGCTAGCAATGGCTAGGCACTATTTTGAGGTTTTTGCTTGTTTTTATTACTCACCTAGTAGTGATAGTTCCCAATCTTTCTCCACCAACAAGTTAGTCAACACAAAAGAACAAAGTGAAGAAAAAATTGCAAAAGCAAAAATGCAACTAAGTTCTTTCTTTAAAATCTGCAAAAAAAAACTTTAAGAACTTAAAGCATAAACTTAATTGAGAGTGGGAAATTTCTTCTTGTATGCACTACTAAATTTTGTGTAATGTTATACAAGTTTTCTAAATTCTCCAAAACAATAGCGTTATGCAAATATTTAGAGTATTTATTAAAGGCTCTTACCTCTTTGCTTTCCTTTGTAACCCTGAGTTTTGGCTTCTGCACTTTCGGATGCCTGTTCATCTGCAAAAAAAACACAGACAGAGAGTTAAAATTTTGAATTTAATGATTAATCAATAAAATAATATAGAAAATAGTAGGTGACATTTAACAGTTAGTAGGCATCATTTAATTGTTCCTAAGAACTATTTAAAACAACATAGGCATCACTTTCAGTGACTTAAGTGTTATTTAAAAACTACTAGGCGTGAAAATTTAAATCATTGGCATTAAAGAAACTATAAATAGCGCAAAATAAAAGATAATAGGCGTCAAAGAACAATTCATAGGTGGCTTTTCCCTAGTCACAAGCGACACTTTACGCTCACAGGCATGACAATTTATCTCAAAGGCGACAGAAGAATAAAGATAGAAATAGAAGGATTTCTGCAGGTGTGATTTAACTTTTGCCAGGCATCATTAGAATGCTCATAGGCATCATTTCACCTATAATCTACAAAATTTGCACAAAGATGAAGAAAAACACATACAAAACTTGGAAAAATGATGAATAAGAGGCCTAAAGCCCCACGGTGGGCGCCATTTGTGTGTGAATTAATTACACCTTCATGAAATTGATTTATTTAACTAAAATTCTATGGAAGAATAAAATAAATTTAAATTAAGAACTATAATCAAATCAATAAACATCTCATGGTTCTCTAACTAGTATGCTAGTAAAGCTCTTAGCCTTAATCTCTACTAGTGACAATCCTAGAATGAGAAATTGATAAAATGTATGCCTAAATCTAGCTCAATTCTCTCAAATGATGATAATAGTGATTCCAAATGCAACTTAAATGCTCTCCATAATGCTCAATTGCTATAATGATCTCTCAAATATGATCAAATTTTCTATGAAAATGGCTATAGGTTTGATGCTTTGCATTTGAATTTCTAGGATATGATTATGCTTAAAAATGGCTTGTATTTATAGCGAATTCCCAAGTGTAGGGGGTAGAGTTACTTGATCATGATTAAACCTTGGTTGAGTGAAAGGCTTTGAGATGGTTTCAGATGGGGGGACAATTTAAATGGTTGTCTCAAAGGTTGGGACAAAGGGACAAATTTGAGTGATTGAGATTCAAAGTTGAAAATGAGTGATTGAGATTCAAATTTAGGAGTGATCCATGTATTTTGTGTTCTCAATTCACATTGGTTGCTCAAATTAATATTGAAAGATATTAGGATTATTTAATTCAATCAATTAATTAAATTAGCCATGTAGGGATGAATAGGTTCAATTTGATTTTTGATTAAAACTATACAATTAATTGATTAAAATCAATTATATAATTTTGATTGATCCTTTTAGGCTTATATTTGATTATTTGATATCATGGTTAATTAACCCTTTGATTTAATTTGATTTTGTCCTCTTTGACTGATAAATGTCCATTTTATTTGATTTTGATCCATTTTGATGCAATTTTATGAGATTAGGAACAATTTGATGAAAAATACAGATTTGGTTGATTCTAGGACACCTTCCCAGTTTTAGGTGTCTACAATATCTTCTATACAACTGTCACAATTCAGAAAAATATAAAATTTGGTATTATTAAGTTCAAGAATGTATAGACATATTCATCCTCTCTCTTGTCTTCCAAAATATTTTTGGCTTTTTTCATTACAAATGTCTGTTGTCGGGCAACCCTTCTGTGATATATTCAAGAATATGATCATCCACAGTGATAGTGATTGGTGTCCCCAAGAACTTTGTATTATGTGTATAACACAAGATTATTTCTGTGTAACAGTGAGGCAAAAAAAATGGGTTGAATTGATTAAATTCCTTTTGTATTGTCTTTGACACTCACAATACACCAACATGTCTATGCATCAATTTGAATTTTAAGTATGTTGTTTGAGAAGTTATGTTCATCAAACATGATTGTCCAACCATAATGACATGAGGCATTAGCTAGAGCCAAAACTATTAACTCTTGAGATGATATATTAGAATTTAAAAGGGCTTGTAGATCTTCATTTTGGGCACCTATATTAGATAGCATTTTGCACGAACCAATAATTGAATTACGGTATTATCATTGAAAGTAATAATTTGAATAATCATTGAAAATATAGTTAGATAAAAATACAAATTTGGTTACCTTCTATGTGTGATAAATGTAAGTTCTCTTCAAAACCTATATTGCAACAACCTCCTATATTCAACATTAAAATTGTTATAAAATCTAATGGAGAGAGGGGAGAGCGGGAAGAGGAGTGGGGGGGGGGGGATTTTCAATTTCTAAGCTTTTGCAGGGAGAGGATGTAGATGATCTTGATGACCATGGGAAGGATTTCTTTCAGTTGGCATTCTTTCCTTTCCCTATTCTACCGCTTGCTATGGTTTTGGGTAAGGATAGTGAGGATGGGGGTTTTTTGGCCCCTATCTTTTTGGTTGGCCCTGCGGGGTTTTTGGTGGTGGATCACTCTATTTGGAGCCTTGAAAGGCTTCTTAATCCCTGTGGTGGCATTGGATAGACGATGCAAACCCCATATTTGGGTGTCTTGCATTGGCCATTTGTGGGGGCAAGTTGGAGGATGATGGCTGTTGTGTGGTGGCCCTTTTGGGCTAGATTTTCCTTGGTGGTGATTTTGTGCTATGGGTCATGGCCAGTTTACTTGGTTCCTTCTCAAGAGGTGGTTCCCTATGTCAGGTAGGATGAAGGTGCTTGCAATGCCTTTTTTTATGACTACCTGTGCTGGTGTTGGGTTTTATTCGAAGGGAGAGGACCTGTGTATGGTGTCAGTGCTCTTAAGAACAAGGGTGGGAGGTTGTATCTTCCCCTTACACTCCTAGTTTGTCCTCCCTAGGGTTGTGCGGTGTTGGATGCACTCGTCTTTTGGGATAACATTTATTTTGTGAGTTTTCACTATTAGAAGGTGATGCTGAAGTTGACCTACGTTGTGGGTATTGTAGAGGAACCCTATTTTTGTTGGTGTGCTCTTGGCTATGGCACAAGTGATGTGAAAGAGGGCCTCTCAAGGGAAGTGGTCTTGATGGATGCCTCTATGACAAAGGGCACTATTCTCTATTCTGGTCGTGATGGTCATCTCTTTGTCAGAGGGAACTAGCCTCCTATGGGGCATTGGTGGCTTATTGTCTTGTGGATTTTTCTACAACTCTGTTTCTGTTGTTTGGTAGTGGTTTCCCCCTTATCTGGTGGTTCCCTGCTGCTATGGCTTATACAGAGATGGTATGTCTCCCAAATTTTTTGGGGAGTGGAAGTGGTTTATGAGTTAGTTAACCTTGCTGATGATATAGTTGGGACGACCAGGGTTAGAAGAAGTGATATGATGTGGAAGAAAAGCTTGGGGTGTGCTACCCTTTTCCTAGATTGGTGGTGGTGTTTTCTAGTTTTCATTCCAATTTTTGGTATCCTACTACAGTGGTAGGGTGCTTATTTGTACCAGATTGAGTTGGATAGGCCTTGGAAAGTTTGAAGGATGAAGATTTGGGTAGAAATTACTTATGTTGTTATCTCTGGCTGGGATGGTAGTATGAGTGGGCTGGCATCTCTCTTTGGATGTCAGTATGGTATTAGCATTTTTAGAAGAACTATGTTGGAAGCTACTATTTTCTTTAGCTTCCCCTTTGTCTTTGGGAGTCTACCCATTTTAGTTAGCTTGGATAGATTTATTGATTTTTTTGGTGGCCATTCATATGCTAGAATTTTTCAACAGTGCGATTCAGCCCATGGTTTTTGGTAAATGATTGCAGCTAATTTTTGAGCTGGTTGGTTGGCTACTAGGGTGGTTGGATTCATTCTTCTCTTCTTTTTCTCTATCATGGTTCCTATAGAGGTGGAAGTTTCTTCTATGGAGGTGGAGATATCTTTCATGATGGAGAAGATTAGGTTTGAGCTGTGGGTTCAGCCTTCCTTTGACTACTTGGGCACGGATGGGATTTGGGATGGCCTCCCCCTCTCAAAACTCTATTCCTACCCCACTACTATAGAGGTGGGTTACTTTTGTATTGAGGTGGAAAGGATTCTTCTGGGGTGGTGGTGGTTTTTCTGTTGGGAAGACATTTTTCCTTTTCCTTAGTTTGATCTGGTTTCTGTTGTTTACCCCACTTTGTGGGTTGTAGGTAGTATTTTTCTTTGCAGGCAGGGTGTTGTCAAAGATTCTTCCTGGCACCTGCATTGTAACTAGCCTTTCATGGCCTTGAGATTTTTCTTATACTTTACAAAATATATCTCTCTGGTGTCCTATTTTAGTCCCATGCCACTTCTTGTGGTGCTTATGCTTTCTTCATAGCCTCTCGCTATGAGTTTGTTTTGGGTCAGCCCCCTTGCTTGGCTGCTTTATTAATCAAAAACATTAAAATTGTTATTAACTAAGATTTATTTTATTTTCTTATCTATAATTACTATCATGTTATCTAATCACTCATTAATGATGTCATTCTCATGCATTTGTAGTTATCGACACAACTTTATATGGCCACAATAAAAATCTCTAAAATCAAGTACATTAACTTTTTCTTTGTCATTCAATTTTTATTCATGATGTGTTGAAGTTGTATACAATTATTGTTGGATGATGTTGGAATTGGCTACTACTAATGTTGTTGGCATTCATGTTTTGTCACTGATGTCAACATATGTTTGTTGGAATAATGGAAGGGTGTGTATTGGGAGGGGAGGGGTGAATCAACACCCTTAAAACTTTTTATCAATTAACCTTAGTAATCTTTTCTTGCATTATCAATCATATTTCTTTTCTACCTTATGCATGTAATATCATAACATAAATGTAAGTGCTTGTAAAAAATCATAGAAACATTCATGAAACTTATTTACACATGACACAAGAATTGATAACGTAGAAAACCCCTGTTAGAAGGTAAAAACTACAGTGGGGATGAAACCCACAAAGCTTCACTATCTATAGAATGGAAGTTGTCGGTTAAGGCTACAAGTTGTTATTACTGCTGATGATCTTACCCTGTTAGGAGTAACATGTTAGACTTGTTAAGTCTTCTCTATTAAGATATTTTAGCAACACAATGTATGTGTGCACTCGGTTGAGAGATTTGCAATAAGACTGTTAAGTCCACCTTCTTGAAGTATTTCTTCTATTTGCTACAATTGTTAGAGAGTAGAAAAAAATACTTATGACCTGATAACTTGCGATCTTGAATTGCTGAATACAGTTCCTTTAAGTTCACAAAATTATGTATCACCTAATTATGATGAATAATACCTCTGTTCTTCTCGGTAGCCTTGAATCTAGTTCTTCATAACTGAATTCTTCCTTTTGTGTTCTTTTGCAAGAAAATCTTTGTCTGATCAATAGATGTCTTCTCCGACTACAATCATCATGTTCTTGATTGATTATACATCTATGTATACAAAGGTTTTGACCTAATTAGGTTTCACGATTTACAAGAAAAACTCTATGATCAAAGGTTTACAACTTGACTTTGATCTCCTAGTTTACATGTATTCAACTAGATAAACTGATTAAATCCATTACTTATGCTTTACTTGATCCTCAAGAAATGGTTTTATAGCTAATTATAAAGATATTTTTAAGACTTAAGTTCTTTAGCTAATGTGTATCTCAGATCCACTTTTCTTGGGAATAAAATTATCTCTCGATAGACTAGTGCTCATGTTACTCTATAGAATGTGCTCTCAGTTTACTCTTTGAACTGTCTGTCTGTGATAGTTCTATTATTGGTGTTCACTGATTTTTTTTTTTTTGATCGGTAAAAGGCCGAAGCCTTGAAATTTTTTTTATTAATATAAATAATTATTTTACAATGTGACCCCGCTCACTACAGGCGCTGGTAGGAAAGAGCAGGGTTGAGAAAACCTCCAGCCTTGCCCGGGACCATAGGTCCTGTCCTTATACAAAATTTACATGGGCATACCCATGACTCGACAATTGTCGAGATTTGTTAAAATACATATCTTCCGTAGGCATACCCACGACTCGATAACTATCAAGATTTGTACATATTTTCATGGGCATACCCATGACCCGAAAAAAATCGAGATTTGTTTTACTTTTAAAATCATGATTAAATTGATATACATTGATTGATGATTCGACATGGATTAAGTCATTTATACAATTAAAATACAATATCTGATCCTCTTTCTTTGTCGAG
>MU223645.1:1200847-1245459 GCA_018584345.1 Thuja plicata
ATATATATATATATATATATATATATATATATATATATTAGACATGCACTTTTGTATTAATGTGTCATCAAAGAAATAGCAGAAAATAAATTGAGAATATCAATATGAGAAAGTTAGTATGAAGTAGAAATCTACAAGAGATTTAAGCATCAGCGCATAAACGAAACTGATCAGACAACAATGTCATTACAATAGTTCATTTTTGATATAGTGTATATCAATTATCTGAAGGTTGTAACCTTCATCTTATTGAGTAGTGAGCTCTAGTAGTGAGCCAACCACCTATAAAAGGGTTTTGTAAACAATCCTAATAGGGTCATTGTACTCACATTGTAAAGACTGCTCCTAATAGGGAAAAGAAACTTTAATAGGTTCATTATACTAGTACAATCATTTGTGGGTACTAATTCCCACCGGGGTTTTCCTCTGATCAAGGTTTCCCCGTAAACATATCTGGTGTTATGAGTTATTGTGTTATGCTTCATATGTTGTCTATTTTATTTATGTTCAAATTTATGAAATAGAATAAATAGTTAAATACTGATTCACCCCCCCATCTCAGTGTTTCCAACAATTGGTATCAAAGCTCTAGTCCTTTGAAAAAAGTTTAACCACTTGAGGAGATCATGGATTCAGTAGAAGCTAAACATCTGAAAAAGAATCTTGAAGTAGCCCTTGAGGATCTTGACAGATCTGAAAAAAGAAAATGAAGAAATAAAACTAAAAGTTGATGGCTCCCAAATGCTTATCAAGAAATTAAGAAAAGATTTGAAAGATTGCTCCACAAATGATTTGGGAAAAATGGTCAAGAAACTAAATGAAGAGAACATGTATTTAAAAGATAAGATTGAAGATCTGAATGAACAACTTACACATAGCCTAACAACTATTGAAGAAAATACCAAAGAGAGTAAACAATTAGATGATGAACTTATGCAAGCAAACATGAAAATATTGGAGTTAGAAAACATCAAGAAAAAGATAGAATCTGAATTAACAGAAACAAAACACAATATTGATAAACTACACACAAGTTCTGATCTAATTCAATCATAGCTTTATCATAGAAGATAAAAGGTGATACTACTGGTGTTGGATATAGTGTAACTCAAATTGAGATCAATTCAACGCAAGAAAGAAAGAAAACACAAGAGACATCTACTAAAGCAAAGAAAACTGAGAATCTTGCAGAGGCTAAAACAGATCCACCTAAAGATGAACTTAAGATAGTTAACAAAACTTGTTATGCTTGTAACAAGCATGGACACTTGGCAAGAGATTGTAAAGAGGTAAGATCTTTCAATGGCTATTGTTACTCCTGTAATAATTTTGGTCACAGGGATATACATTGCAGAAAAAGTCAAAGAAATCAGTCACATCAGAACCAAATAAATATGACTCAATACAATCAAAAAAATTAACTTCAAAGAAACTTGCAGAACATTACATGTCAGATGTGTAATTACAATGGACACTCAGCCAAGCAATGTAGCATGATGAATAATAACATCAGACCTCCTATCATTTGTCACTCATGTGGCAAAGCTAGACACATCTCAAGGTTTTGCAAGTCAAGAGAACAAAGACAAGAGAATCCTAAAAAGTCACTATTTGAAGAATTAGGAGAAGTTAAGTTTGTACAAGCTAAAGTTGATTCAGATAAAATTTGGGTTGAAGTAAAGAAGGATAATGAAGAGAACAAAGTAGTAGATGCATCCATATTGGACGCACCTTCTACTTCTGGTTAGTTGACCCTCATGGTCTTAGGGGGAGCTATTCTAGCTCTAAACCCCTGTGCAACTAGTATACTCACCTCCGAGTATGCGCTTATGGATTCATGTATTTGGTGACAAATTGGGGAAGTATGCATGGACACATAGCTTGAACAATGAGAGAAGAAAAGATTGAAATTATCTATGCAAACCGCTTTATGACAACAAGCATTAAATGCAATAATCCCTTATATAATATTGTAAAAGATCTTTAATCCTCACTTTTCATTTGAGATTGAGCACTTAGAGAGCACATGAGATCTTAGCATCAAAATGCAGAAAAGGTTCATATTATCAAAGAAGATAGTTAAGAAATACAAAGACACCATATGCTTCATGGTGGAAACTAACTATACTTGCATGGAGACAGTTGAGCCTAGAAAAAAATGGATTCACCTACTTGGATATGAAGTTGAAGAAATTTTTTTGGAAGGATATGCACAAGTCCTCTTATCTATGCCTAAGGACCCCAATGAACCTAGATGAGGTACTTATATAGAAAAGACAAATCAAGTTGATTCTGTCTTATATAGTGTAGACAATAAAATAAAGGCATCAAGGATTACATCCAACATCCTAAGAGTTCATGGTGTTACACAAGAAGACCTAGAAAAGGCTAGGGAAGCTAAAATTGCAAGAGAGATAAAACAAACAAGAGTCAAAATAGAGAAATTTGATGATATGCCAAAGAAGAAGAAAATGAAATTTGATGAAGTTACATATGCACCATCAACCACTATTGATCTAGAATCCTCTCCACCTTTAGTACCAAGCAAGATGTCTAGAAGGAAGAAGAAAGTTCCCACATGTCAGCCATCCTCAAGAACCACAAGGAGTAAGGTAAAGAACACTCAAGCCCCTCATGAGGTAGGATTCAGACCTAGTCTGACAACCCTAAAGAACAAAATTGTCAATGAAGGTAGAATATACTCTATTAAGAATGTCTATGACAAATACCAAGAGATAGATAAATCATAAATTCACTCAATGATTATCTCTCATATGATTAAATTCAAGAGGTCAGTATTGGAACTCAAAACAGTCATACCTAACAAAGTATGGAACATACTTGACCTATTGAAGAGGCAAGCAATTGAAGAGGATATGAGGATAAGAGAAGAAACATTGAATAGTCTTCTCTGTATTTTCTCACATGATGAGAAAGCTATACTATTGGATTTGGTAAAACCTCATCTCAGAACCAAAACAAGAACTCTCCATATCATGAACAAAGAGTATGAACTAGTTGGTGAAGAGACTCAGAAAGCTTTTGAGTGAGTATTTTTGGATAGACATATGTATCCATAAATGATGCCTATAGAAAATTTGACTCCAGTCCCTCCCAAATAGGATAAAGAACTAGTGATTCAAAGTGTGCCTATGACAGGTCCATAGGATTCAGCACCCATTGTTTCAACACCTTCTGATATAGCCAAAGATTGATAAGAAACTATTATAATTGATGATGTTAAGATATCCATGACCACTTCTGACAATGACATGGACAAAGTTGAAAAAGCATTTGTCAGCACTGAAGAGACAAAGAAGGTATGCACTGATGACACTTCCTTACAGCAGGATGAAGTTCCCTCTAAAGATTCAACAAACTTGAATAATTAGGAAGATAATCAATCTAATGAACCACCTATTATGGAGATCCCAGTAAAAAGTGAATGTATGGATACTAGTCAGAATACTATATTCACTCCATCCATTCAACTATCAACTTCATTGTTGTCCAGTTTAACTCCTGACTCAGCAAGTCTAGATGCATGGGGAGAAGAAGACTTGATCAAGATCAGTGTCCTAGCCATGGAAAAAGCCAAAGAGAAACAAGTTATGATAAACCCTCTCTTTTTGGAGTTAATGAACATTCTGAATGACCTAGTGCCTGCAGACAAGAAAGTGGCTAAAATTTAGTCAGTTGATGATGTAGATAGCATCCTAACAAGCTTCAAGGCACACTTCACAAGTTTAGTAGAATCAGCTACTAGAACTGTAGAGGAAGAGTATAAAAAGGAAAGATTGAATGAATTGGTAAAGAACTTTTCCTTAGATTTAAATTCATTGAAGATTGGTTAGACAATACTGAAAGAGTTGGCATCAAAAGGAAGAAAGGTAATAGCAAATTACATGGACAGAGGCAAACTCACCTCTAAGCACATCAAGAAGATAGAAGAGGCAGATATCTTGGTTGATAACATAAGAAAATCATTTGAAACATCATCCCAAGACATCAACATCTGCAACAATATCTATCAAGGTCAGATAGACAAGATAGAAAAAGCTAAAATGGAGATCAATAAGATAAGGATTAGGTAGAATCAACTGAGAAATGCACTTGCGTCCTCCTTAGTAGTTCTAAATGAGAACATCAAACAGATTGATGCAACCATTGCCACCTATGATCAAGGACCCTGCATGGATTTGACAAAGATGGAGAAGCTTACATATGCCTTATGCAACCATCTTCAGACAGTTGATGCACTGAAGGCATTCTGGCCGCAAGAGATCAAAAATCTACAGATTGCTTATCCAGATGTGTACATGGAGTAAGTATCTAGAGACTTACAATTTTGACATCTTTTCCATTAATGTCAAAGGGGGAGTAATGTATGTATATAAGGAGAATGTTATATATCCAAAGTTATGATAGAAAGTTTTTGTTAAGTCAAAGTCTAAGAAACATGGCCACATTCCTTTATTGTCATTAATGACAAAGGGGGAGATTATTGGCAAGTTAATAATCTAAGTGTATATGACTTATTTTGTGTTTTCATTATGGCAACAAAGTCATATGAAGTTTTTTCAAGTAAACTTGGAAGACAAAAATGGCTAAGTATGGAAGATAGAACATAACAGAGTTATGCAGTCGATCAGAGCACCAGTGCACATGCGTAAGATTGAATAAGGATATGCATGTTCATACTTAAGCTCTATGATATGTGTTTATGCTCACCCTATACACACATGGTACAAAATGACAGTATGGAAAAGTTACAGAAAGATTAAGTGCACTAACAGTTCAGAGAACAGAGTATGGAGCCGACCTCAGTTTTTGGATTAGCGTATAATATTTTGTTTTGTAAAGGCTATGCACCTATTGTAATAAGTTAGCAACCATGTCTTAAACATTATTGTAAACATGCTTAAGCCAACTTGTTTGGAAGTGTTGTGGATGTTGTTTTTGGGCCGACTAAGGTCTTGTTTTCAGTTGCGTCTATTCAGGCATGTATAGATATATTAGACATGCACTTTTGTATTAATGTGTCATCAAAGAAATAGAAGAAAAGAAATTGAGAAGATCAATATGAGAAAGTCAGTATGAAGTAGAAATCTACAAGAGATTTAAGCATCAACGCATAAATGGAACTGATCAGATAACAGTGTCATTACAACAGTTCATTTTTGATATAGTGTATATCAATTATCTAAAGGTTGTAGCCTTCATATTATTGAGTAGTGAGTTCTGGCAATGAGCCAACCAACTCTAATAGGGTTTTGTAAAGACTCCTAATAGGGTCATTATACTTGCATTGTAAAGACTACTCCTAACAAGGCAAAGGAACTTTAACAAGTTCATTATACTAGTACAATCATTTATGGGTACTAATTCCCACCAGGGTTTTCCTCTGATCAAGGTTTCCCCATAAACATATCTGGTTTTATGAGTTATTGTGTTATGCTTCATATGTTGTCTATTTGATTTATGTTCAAATTGCTAAAATAGAATAAATAGTTAAACACTGATTCAACCCCCCCTCTCATTGTTTCCAACACATACTTCCATCTTGCCATCTTCTCTACTAATGCATCCTCAACCAACTTTGCTCATCCTTGGTTTTGGAAGCATACCTAAGTGATTATACCTCTTCCTTTTCTTCTTCTTTCTCAGGTTCTTCTTCTTCCTTTATGTCATCCCCTTTGCCTTTAGTGATCATAAGAGGAGAGTCTGATGACTTGCCATATTTCTTTTCAAACTTCTCAATTCTCTTTATTCCTCTCTTCAAGATTTGGGGAATCTTGATTTCTAATGATATTATATCCTTAGCTTCTTCATAAGTACCAAAATATGCTACTTTAGGATCAACAAGATGATTGATAAGAGCCTCAATAATATCTCTATTCTCATCAATGTTAACCTCATATGCAAGAAGTTTCACCCATGCAACCCTGGGTTTGACTGCTTGGATGTGCACTCTGTCATAGTCAACTAGGAAGCATATTTCTTCCTCATAGTCTTCTACTAGTTGTTTAGGAATTCTAAATCTATTTTGTATTTCCTCTTTGAAACTCTCAAATTAAGCATCCATGATGCTTTCAAAATTGTCTCCCAATTCTGCTATAAACTCATTGATCTGATATACTATAGGCCTATCCTTCTTTCATACAATTGTGCCTTTTGAAGGGAAAAAATTTTAAACATAAAAGAATAAACAGACCAAGAGTGAACCAAACTTACATGGATTGGTCTTAGATTCCTAGATTCTCTCCATGTTTTTTCTCAGTTGGATGAGCTACAACTTGGCGAGGTCAAATGAAAGATAGTTTTTGACCACTTTGCCTGCCAAGTCCATAGCCTCACATGGAACACTGTTTGGTCAGCTGGAACTATAAATATTATGTGCAATCACATGAATTCCAAAATTTATCTCCATGTCAATGAATCCATTCAACTTCATTCCATCCCACTGGACAAGATTCTCCTTAGCTAGATCAGCTCAGGCTAGGGTTTTAGTCACCTTAGGTTTATCGAGCATTAGGTACCTTGTCACTCGGTGTACCATCATCTTGGTGATTTTCATAGGTTGCTCCAACCAGAAATATATGTCATGAAATTGACTCAAAATAAACCTAATCCACTTTATCTAGAAATTCTTCGACATGTGCAAGATATGGGTTAAACCCTTGACTTTGAGGTGCTTGTGTTTCGGCTTCAGGTTTCCATCCACACATAGTGCCTCATATGCTTGATTCATCTCAAATGTGCCTAGCTCTTGAATGTAACAATGATAGAAAGTTTGAATGTCATGAATCAACAGTACCTTAGGAGGAACTTGTTAAGAATAACAGTCCACAAGATAACTAAGAGGGGGGGGGGTGAATCAGTTATGATATAGATTATTAAACTTTAAACTTTATAAACAAAATCTACAAATGTAAATGATAACACAGTAAATTCCAACACCATAACACAATACTTATTGTTGAGGAAACCTTGTTAAAGGTGAAACTTCGATGGGAATCAACACCTACAAATAATTTACTGAGAGTATAGTATCCCTATTAAAAGATTTAGCCCTGTTAGGAGCTTGTTACAACATTATAGTACACAGTACCTATTAGGAGACATACACTATTATGAGTCAAAAGAAATAGTAGGCTCACTGCCAAGGCACACTTCCCAAAGAAGGTTAAAACCACCCTCAAGGATTTACAATCCAAACTAGTGCATATAGAAAATATACAATCCAGTGAACTGTCTGATACCAACTGTCTTTGCTTGGTTAGTTCCAATGAAGTTCTCTTCTCATCAATTCTGCTCTACATCTAGCAGTCAAACAAGCCTCACAAATTTCACTTCTTTTATTTTCAATCTCTCTCATACATATTTTCAAAAGAAAAGCACTCATATATACTCTCTTACAATAATTCATTAGGTCATCTAGTTAAGCATTCGTAATACACAAATGATTAATTAGGTCATCCAATTAAGGCTTTACAATATACAAATAATTGTTTAACCCATTGCTAAGATACACATGGTAACTATAAAAAGTAAAAATCAAATATAATCCATCACATATACTTCTAGATCTGCAATCCAAGCTCACAATTCATTCTACACGCTACATGTCTAAAGTCAGCCACCAAACAGGTCTCCTCCAGAATACACACCACAACTGATGTCACCAGTAACCAAAAAACAATCAAAATCAATCCATTACTCCAACATATGTCAGCTGTCTACTAGTAAGCTCACTGCATCTAAAATATCTTCTCCAGATAGATATACCCAAAACACAGAGACCTGCTTTGTCCAGCATCACAGTTACAGTCTAGAAACCAGTCTTCACCAAATCAAATATAACATCTGCAATATGTATCATAAAGCCAAGCAACCTTAGGAATAAGGTCAAAACACATCCTTCTACATAAATCCAACTTCAATCATTCTGAATAATCCATACAATGTTCATAGACTTCTGTCAGTCAGGTAACCAGTCTGTCTTCTCCACAAAAATATATGTTGACATCTATGACAAAACATAAATATCAACAACATGATCAGTACCAAAAATTGATATCATCCAAAAATATCCCCCTTTGGCATTGATGGCAACATATGGGAAAATCCACATGCATCAACCCAAAAGTATTCTCTCTCAATACAATCTTCTCAGTATCCTCAACATAAATCTCCTAAAATAGTAAGGATTTTCACATAGATTCCTTCCCCCTTGGGCAATAATGGAAAAGGGTGCCATAACTCATATGTAGTGTTCTGTAAGGTGTAGCTTTCTCAAATCTTCATATCCATCAACCAGGTGCAAGATCACCCAAATGTTCTTCATAGTATTCTCCCGCGATTACTCCCCGTGAGGAGTAGATCCATACATCGAGTCCAGAAAATGATATAGCTCTGAGATCCACTGGACTGATGTATATTTGCATCAATTAGTTACCACGGGGAGGAACCATCACCCCAAGCATGCCTCTGAGATATTCAAAAGCATCTTTTGACAAAGGTTTAGTAAATATATCTACTATTTGTTCCTTTGTGCTAATGTACTCCAATTTAATCTCTTTATCTTCTACCTTCTCCCTTAAGAAATGATACTTAATATAATTATGCTTAGTCTTTGAATGCATTACATGATTCTTTGACATATTCACTGTGTTAGTATTATCACAATGGATAACCATTGGTTATTCAAAAATTATTCCAATGTCTTTCAACATTTATTTCATCCAAACAACTTGTGTACAATTTATTGCAGTAGCAACATACTCTCACTTAATAGTAGATTGAGAAATACAGTTCTACATCTTTCTCAACCAAGAAGCCAGTCTTTTCGCAAGGAAAAATGCACCACCACTTGTACTCTTTCTGTCATCCACATTACCTGCCAAATTAGCATTAGTATAAGCCTACAAAGTAAAATCTTTTAATTTTTCATACCACAATCCATTTTCTATTGTCCCTTTCAAATATCTAAAAATTCTTTTTAGAACAACAAAATGTGTTTCTTTAGGATCTGTCTGATATCTAGCCACAATTCCAACTGCATTGGTAATATCTGGTCTAGTGTGAGTTAGATATTGTAGATCTCTAATCATTGATCTATACTTAATCTGTACCACACTTTGAGTCTCATCACTATTAGTCAGTTTGTGTCCAGTCACCATATGTGTCCTAATTTGTTTACAATCTTCCATTCCAAAAAATTTCAACATTTCCTTAAGATACTTGATCTGAGATATAAAAATTCCATTCTTACTCTGATTAATTTTTAAACCAAGAAAAAATTTCATCTCACCAATCTTTGACATTTCAAATTCATTTTTATTTCTTTAGCAAACTTCTTACTCATCTTATCATTGCCTCCAAAAATTATATCATCAACAAAAAATTATATAATGAAGATTCCATCTTCATCAGTTCTTAAATATAAATTATTGTTTGCATTACCTTTTCTGAAACCAAGATGAAGTAGATATTTGTCTAGTCTTGCATACTATGCTCTTGGTGCATGTTTCAGTCCATACAGTGCCTTCTTCATTTTGCAAACCATGTTTTCATCATATGTCAAAGGAAAACCACTAGGTTTCTCAATGTAAACTTCTTATTCTAGATCACCATTCAAGAATGTTGACTTCACATTCATCTGATAAACCTTAAAGTCTTTATGTGCAACATAAGAAAGGAATAATCTTCCAGCTTCCAACCTAGCAACAAGAGCAAATGTTTCTTCAGAGTCTATGCCTTCTTGTTGTGAATAGCCTTTACATACTAGTCTTGCCTTGTTTCTTACCACTATTTCTTCCTCATCCATCTTGTTTCTGAAAACCCATTTGGTACCAATCACATTTTTGTTCTTAGGTATTGGAACCAGTCTCCAAGTATTGTTTTTCTTTATCTGTTTAAGTTCTTCTTCCATAGATTTAGTCCAAGATTCATCCCTACATGCTTCATTAGTAGTCTTTGGTTCAACTTGTGAAATCAAACAGATCTCATCTCTATCTCTAGATCTAGTCATCATACCTTTATTTTCATCCCCAATAATTTGGTCTTCAGGATGGTTGTTCTTAAGATACCTTGGAGTCTTCAGTGTCTCAGTAGCTTCAGTATGTTCATCTTCAATTTCATTATCAATCATAAAAGGTTCTTCAGGTTCAGTAGTAACCTCTTTCATTTTTGTAATCTGATTACAATCATACATCCTTTCCTAAATCTAAAAATTTTCATCTATCCTCACATTGGCGCTTTCAATCAACTTTCTCAATCTCAGATCAAAATATTTATATGCTTTACTCTTAGTGTAATAACCAAGAAAAATTCCTTCATCACTTCTAGCATCAAACTTTCCTATCTCATCATCTCTCTTGATATAACATTTACTACCAAATATTCTAAAATATTTTACAGTAGGTGTATGATCAAACCATAATTCATAAGGAGTCTTACTTGTACCTTCTCTGATCTGAATTATGTTCAGGGTGTACACATCAGTTCCAACTACTTCTCTCGAGTGAACATGTGACACATTTCTTTCCAACAACATAGTTCTTGCAACATCTAATATAGTTCTATTTCTTTGCTCTGCTATCCCATTCTGTTATGGAGTTCTAGGAGCTGATGTCTGTCTGTATATTCCATGATCTTCATAGTATGTATTAAATAGCTCTAATATAAAATCTCCTCCTTTGTCTGATCTCAAACACTTTATCTTCAAACCAGATTCATTCTCAAATTTTTCTTTAAATAGCTTAAATTTGTCAAATGCTTCTGATTTCTCTCTCAAGTATGTAACCCACATCATTCTAGAAAATTCATCAACAAATAGTATAAAGTACCTTTCACCATAGTATGATCTTATTCTTGTAGGACCACATAGATTTGTATGCACAAAATCCAACTTCCCTTTTGCTGAATAAGCTTTCCTTTTGAAAGTGCTTCTAGTTTGCTTCCCCATAACACACTCTATACACATAGTGTTAGATGACTTTAAAAGTTTAGGTAGATCTCTTACTGCTTTTTCCATACTTGCCTTCACAATGTTATCAAAATTAACATGACAAAATATTCTGTGTCCTAACGAACTGTCATCAACCTTCACAATAAAACAAGAAGCTTCAGATGTGTTCAATTAAAATACATTACCTCTGGATTTAGTACCAGATGCGATCAAGTCTCATGCTTTACTTATGATAGAGCATTTCCCATAAATTAATTTCAATTGATAACCCTTATCTACTAACTGTCCAACACTCAACAGATTATGCTTAAGTCCATCAACAAGTAATACATTGTCAGTGTTAGTCTTTCCATCGAAAGAAATAGATCCAAATTCAATAATAAGCTTAGGAGTATTATCACAAAATATAACAACACCACCATCATGTCTTTTCAAACTTACAAACTTATTTTTATCTTTTTTCATATGACGTGAACAACCACTGTCTCTAACCCATTCAGATTTCTTTTCAACACGGGATACTAAGGATTTTTCTTCATGCATAAGTTCATCATCCTTAATAGCAATAAATCCAATTTCATCATAGTCACCATCATCATAATCAGATATACCCTCACTAGCATAATAAAATTCCTTGTCTTTTGAATACTTAGACTTGAAAAACATAGGTTTGTGCTTTGGAACTCTTGTAGGACATCTAGATGAAAAATGACCAATCTTGTTACATGAAAAACATTTCAAAGGTAATTTGCCTTCAAATTTTCCCTTATCTCACTTTTCCTTTCTAGCAATCAGTGTCACAACTTCATCTAGCTTTCTTTCTTCTTCTTGTATCTATTCCCATTCATCAGCATAGGCTCCAAGTTCTTCCCTTAGGTCACTACTACTGGTGCTTTCATTCCAAGATAAGGTCTTTTTGTTTTTGTGTACGGTTGCCTTGAATGCTGACTCAACTTTAGGTAAAGTGTCTCCCAATTCTGTGGCCTCAAATGTAGTTAGCTTTCCAATCAACATTTCTCTGGTGAAGTTTGGTGTCAAAGCTATGATCACCTCTATAGCTTGTACTTTGGTTCTATATGCAGGTGTCAAAGATTTGAGTATCTTTGCAATCACTTCTTCCTCACTGTAAGTACCTCTAGAGTTTCTAATACTAGTAACCACTTCTGTAATTCTCTATCCATATGCCCTAATGTTCTCATCTTCTCCCATCTTCAGTGATTCCATCTTTGTCTTCCAGTTTTGTAGCTTTTCCTTCTTTGTAAACTTATCTCCAATATATAGTGCTTCCAATCTTGTCTAGATCTCATGTGCAAAATCCAAGTCCTTTACTTTAGTGAATTCTCCTTCTGAAAGTGCATTGATCAAAGATTCCCTTGCAACCATATTACATGAAAATATATTCTTTTCATCTTGAGTATCCTTCTCTAACTCATCCCCAGTTGCTATCTATTGATCATTGTTTTGACACAAGCCAACTTGCTAGGATCTCGAGGTTCAATTTCCTCTCTTGAAAGAATAATGAGGTTATTCCCAAGGTTCTCCAGGGTCGGGTCACAACCTTCTTGGTTACTCAGTTGAAGATAAATGTGATTGTTCATGAGGAGGCCTTTGCTAGTTCATTCAAGACATCAAAATGCAAAACACTTTAGTTATTTTTTGGTATTTTCCACTTTAACATGTATGGGTGTTGTAAGTAAAATGCAATTTTGTATTTTCAAGATATAGATTTTCATAATTTAAAAGATGGAAGAGAGTAGAGAATAGAGTAACAAGAAATAAGCAAATGACTAAAAATGAGATCCTATGAAAATAAACCATTGTAAAACCCTTCCTTGCAAATTGAATGATGAGAGAGATTTGGAGTAAACCCACGAGGCATAAATCAAACCAAGTCATTATTCACTATCCCACAGATGCAAGAGTTTGGAGAGAAAACATATTCACTCGTGCAAGATATTCAAAATAGATCAAAACATGAAGCCACCAAGATGTGTACACCCACGAGACAGATTTATTGTTAAGCCCAAAGATGATCTCTTTCATGCATTCATCATATCAAGGTAAAGCAAACAACAAAAAACTCCAACTAAAAGAAATGTGAATTTGAAGCACAATACACAAGAGGCTCTCTGAAAATAATGAATAATGCAAGCATACATTCAATAATTTCACATAGGTAGCAGCGATTCACACACCATAAATGAAGCACCAAATGTATATCTTTATTGCATTAAGAGTCCTTGCTTATATTGATTTTATGATTACAATATATAGAATTTGATCCACAACTCTGAATTCTGAATTTAGGGTATCAGAGAGAAAAAAAATTTAAACTAAAACTTTACTAGAAGGGAAACTATTCTTAACTAACACTAGATAAGTTGAATGGATCTATGAACCCATTTACAATCAGTTTGCCCATGCAAGGAAGGTCAAACTCGCCAAGAAGAAAGAGAAAAGAAGCAGGGGTTTTTTCAGAAAACTCAGAGTCTTCTTCTTGATCCTGGAAGTCTTTCTTGGAATCTTCATCTAGAAGCTCTTTTGATGGTGGAGATTGATAGGGAACCCTTAGTTCCTTCAAAACAAACTCAAGCTGACCATCAATTAGATCTGGAGTTCAACTAGTGTGGAAAAATGTGATCTCGCTAGAAACACCCAATTTTTTCGGACCTTGACCTTAACTCTAAAACTTTTCTAGTGTCAAATCTTCTAAGTGTTTATTATCAAAACCTTGGTCTAAAGTTCAGACCTACCAGAGGCCAAAAAGGCTGAAATATCTAGAAGGCCGAAAAGGGCAAAAACTCAAAGGGCCAAAAGGCTGAAAACCTAGAAGGTTAAAAGGCTGAAAATTTTGTAAGGCCGAAAGGCCAAAGGGTTGGATCGTTTGCGGGGGTTGAAAGGATGAAAACTGCTTTAGGGAAATCTTTAAGTGTGGGGGACTTCTTTTCAAAAACTTCTTTGTGGTCTAAAGGGTCAATTTGAGAACACCTCTGGGTGTGCATCCTTGAGCCTCTATATGATCTCCTGGACTTCCTCATAGTTTATCTCCTTCCTTTTCACTATGTTAACCTTCTGTTCCTATTTTTCTTTGAAGGAAGTTAGCTTAAAAGCGAAGAACTGGATCTCTTCTATGTGATTGGTCATATTCATCATTTCTTCCTTTGAATAAAATAATTTTTACAGGGCTTCCTTGGTCCTTGTACCTGCCATGATGTCCTTGAATTGTTGGACCACTTCTTTGGATGTCCATAAGACATGTTTTTCTTCATCCTGGTATAAATCAAGGCCGATCCCTATGAAGAAGATTTCTATTTATCCCACCCCTTCCAGGACCTCCTTCTGCTTATCCAATATGGAAGCTTGACATTTCTCATAAATGTTAATCATCTTGGTTATGCGCTTGATCCATGCCTCAAATTTGTCTAGCTCCTCACCTTCATATACCTTTACCATGATCTAGAAGCACTATTTTTTGATGATCTGTAGATCCTAGAGGGCGGCCCTCCACTTTCTTGTCTCAGATTCCAAGCCACAATCATCTATCATCAAATCTATCAGATTTTTATCCTCCACTAGAATAAATTATAAGGTCTAAATATTTTCTTGATGGCACTTTCCCCGTATTTCTTAAAATCCCCCTTCCAATCTGCAGTTGCTTTGATGAAGGATGGGGTTAATCCTACCGATAAGTCTGGGGCATTTCTTTTATTCAATAATGTTTGTACTGAGGCCTCTGGGCAGTTAGGGTCAATGGGACCAACCATTTTGTGGATGAACTTCTTCAAGGCTTCATTTTGTTTTTTCAAGGCCCTTATGGTCTCCTCATCCTTACTCATAAAACCTAGAGCATGTTTGAGCCCTAAGGCTTCCAGTGTCTTGCTCCCTTCCCTGGTAGGTTCCCCCAAATCTACCTCTTCAAATGTATAGTCTTCTGAAGTAGTTTGGGCTTGAGAGGTGCTAGTGGATGGGACTGCAACCTGTGCCTTCCAACATCCCCTAGTGTCCTGGGTGACATAAGACATTGTCCGTGCTGGTAATATGATTTCTGCTCAATGAAAGGCTTTCCCTAAGAATGATATATCCATGTTTTCCCTTTCATCTTCATCTGAGTAGGTTCTCCTCCTAGACTTGATCTCTTTGGTAAACCAGGTGGGTCTACTAGATGTAGTGACTAGCTCATATCGGGTTATCTGAAGGATTGAATCCAAATTCTGGGACCCTGGAGTCACCTCTTTATCTGGCCCCTCTTCTTGTTCCTATCTCTGTTCCACTTTACTTTCTTTTCTCTGGTATTCATCTTCTTCTCCCCTTTCTTCTTCTTCCTTGTCTCCCTCTTGCATTGCCTCCTCTTATTTTTCCTGACTTTTGTCTTCTTCTCCTGAGGAATCAACTGAGGCTTTGGTATTGAGACCAGTCATAACCACCACTGTGCTTTTGAGGGCTAATGAATCCTCTCTGGTTACCAATCCTCCTGGTGTCGGGATGTGGCAAGTCAAAGGGCTTGGCGATGGTGGAGTAGGTGTTGGGAATTTTGGGATTGGAAATGGAAGAGTAGTTGGTGGAGTTATGAGAAATAGCAGCAGAGTAGGAATAAGAGGTGGTAGAGTAGTTGGTGGAGTAGGAATGTGAGGAGGCATTATGATGGCATTAACCTCTATTACAGGCTCGTTGGTAGTCACCCTTTTGGTGATTGGAGACTCTTGATTCTCTAAACTTTGATTTTCTTTAGAACTATCTCCCACCTTGGGTGTATTTGGCTTTGGATTAGTAAATTGAGTGGGAGGTGGAGTTAATATCACCTCTGGTTGAAAAAGAAAAGGACCACCTTCTTCATATCTAGTTGTGTAATCTAGTGTATCCTGGCCTTGGTCCGAGAATCCTTGTAGACCTTCGAAGTCTGATATCTAGAACTCATCTAATCCCAGAGCATCTAAGGGGTTATCTTGCTCTTTAGGCTCCTCATGTTGTTTCCAACTAATCTTCTTTTTTCTCCTTTTCTAAGACCTGGTCCTTTTAACTAGGGGAACCTCTTTCTCCTCCTCTCCTTGAGGGTCTTCCTATACGGTTCCTAATTGTGGAGGCGTAGAAGTTTTCTTTCTCTTGTATGTCTTCTTCCCCTTTCCAGTGACAGGAGGAGATTGACCAAAAGTAGAAGGTCCCTCATCCGGAGCAACCTATGCTTTCCCTACGGGAGGATCTATCTATCTGATCATTCTTGTTTTAGGAGCCTTGGGCCTTGTGTTTGACTCATACTCTACTGCATGTTCATGACCTTACACCGTGCTTGGCTTTTGTGGCGGTGCTTTCTTGTATTGGAGAACTGTGTTTATCTCTCCGTGCTATTTATCTGCCTTCTTGGGAGGATCCATCAATGTTTTTATAGGTATTGGGATCATTTTGTAGGGCCTCTTGATCCATTCTTTTGTTGTTCTCATTACATGTCTTGCCCATAAATTTATGTCATCATTCTCATCTTTTTCAACCTTTGCATTCATGATGAGTCGGTCATATATTTTTTCATCTGTATAGATGGCCTCTAGGACCTCTTCTGAGTCATATTCCCAAACTTTTGGGGGAATAAGGGTCTTTATGACTTCTTTGGCCAAGGTAAGAGTCATTCTGCAATAATACCAGATTCTGACCTCATGATCATGTATGCAGTTCATCCAGTGATCCTCCAAGTGTGGTTCGTGAATGTAAAATTTGCCAATGATGTGGCTGTATGTACCGATAGGATCAAATCGAGGCTATACTATGTCGTAGAGCTATAGGGGGCAGTCACCCCACTCGAAGGCTAAAGATTTACAGACCTTCATGTCTTGTAGGGTATAAGGCCCTAGTGAAATGGTAAAATCCTAGCAGTGCTTCGTCTTGTGTTTTATATGTTCATATGCATTTGCAAGCTGTCAGGCTATTTCCAAAATGATTATCCAGTCAGATGTATATCTAGGCAACTTCTTTGGATTCATATTTGATCCTACTATCTGAATATACGTGAAGGTTCTGAATTGTATATAATAGGTGCCTATGGCCCTTAACCTGGAGGCTGCTTCCTCTGACATTCTTTTTACAAAATCACCCTCAATAGATCGGATGATTGAAAAAATGAAGGCATCATTGACTATCCAATAGTCTGGGCTATCTTCTGACATTTTTTCCCATTTATGTAATTAGGGATATACAATGTGGGGCCATGCATTGGGATCATTTAGGCTCCCTCTCTTTACAAGACATGGGTAATCCACCCTTTCTGTTAGTAGGTACACTATGTAAGTACTCATATAAAACTTAGGGTTGTGTTTTACTACTACTAGCTGTTCATCCAATTTGTCACTAATGATGGTTCCCCATTCGAACCTAGAACTATGACCCTTGAGTCTTTCTATGAGGAGAAACATCCAATTATCTAGTTGGACTGATTGGGGTAACTTATAGACTCAGCTTATCATTGTTATTGCAGCCTTGATGTCATCTTTCATGTATCCTCTCCTCAAGTCTATTTTGTCCAGCTTGTTTTTGGGGAGAGGTTGCTCTAGGTAGTGATTATTAACTATCTCATAATCCTCCTCCCCTTTATTTCTGAACCATAAGTTTCCCTTTTCTATGAATAAGTCATAGAACTTTTCCACGCCTTTGTGGAGATGGAAAACATCTTCTATGACATTAGGCCAGATATCCAATACTATTTGGCCCTTTGTATTCTGGACCACCCTCTCGTTGGAGTTTTAATGATTGGCCAGGGTCATGATTAGTTCAGGTGAGGATATAGCTACTAGGTGAGTTGCTGCACTAACCAATCCTACTAATACTAGGGAGGTACAATCCTTTGATCTCTTGGCTGGTTGGCCACATCTTGTAAGGAATTCATCCCAATCCACATTCCCGATATCAGTGTTAGTGATCTCACTATGCTTGTTGCCAATCTTTGAAGGGGGAGTGTTCCCCTTGTATTGGTACTTCATGAGTGAAGTAATCTTTTTCTCAGGCGTTCCTATAATAAAATATCCAAGTATCAGTATCTTATTTAAGAAACAAACTAAAAGAAATCTGACTAAACTAAGAAAAATAGAGCTAAACTGCCTAAGTCACCGAGAATGCAGGTTTTTCACACTTTCAAGGTTTTAGACGCTGAAGATAGTTTCAGAGGCCGAAAAGGGTGAAACAGAAAAAATCCATTATTCTTGGTGAGTTCCTTTAGACCTTTCAGCATCCAAAAGTTTGAAGGTTTTGTGGATGCCAAAAATACGAAGTCCTGAAACTTGAAAACCAGGACTTAGAGACTTGGCTGTATCAGCATTTCAGACCTTTCAGAGGTCCAAAATGCCGAAAGGGCCGATCTTTGAAATAGCGATGAGGGAAAAGACTTTCGGGGATTTAGACTTGTTAGTGTTTCAGATGTTTTGGAGGTTTGAAACACCGAAACGCCAAATCTACAAAAATAGGGCATGACCATCTGACCTGGTTTTTGGCCTTTCAGAGGCCAAAAACTTGTGACAAAGGTCGCGATTGGACAAAACCCTAACAAAAAATAGAGGGTAAAAAACTTGACATGACATAGACAGACCTCCCACAAAAATGAAGGCCCCCAAGGGCCCTTCGAGACCAGGGGAGAAAGAGGAAGCACGCCCTAGGCTAGATAAGCGCTAGGGCAAAGAGACCCTAAAAACCAAATAAAAAAAACCAGAGGAAGAAAAAGAAAAAGGTGAGGTAGTGAATGAGACCTACCTCAGAGGGAAAGCAGCGAGGGGGGTGGGGGGGAATGATACAACGATGGCTAGGAGGAGAGTGCACGATCAGTCTTAGGGTGGAGGGAAAAAAAATGATGTAGCTGCGAGCTCTTGAGAAAAACACAATGATCTTGAATGATGGCCCTTTTGCAATTTATAACCCACGAATTTAGTGTCAGTGTGTTCAGTGGTTTCGGTGTCCGAAATGCTAAAATTTTAGAGGTAGATACCTTTGGCCTTTCAATGTTTTTGGAGACTGAAAACACCAAAAGAACTGACTTTCATCCTTTCAACCATTTCAATGTTTCAGAGTAGTATGGTCCCCTGCAATGTTGAAAGGGTCAAAAGGCCAAAAAGGTGCTCTCCTTGTCCACTTATGCTAACACAAGTTCTTTTGAGGCTGACCGAGTGAGGACTCAAAGGGAAAACAAGACCAAAAAAACCAAAAAAAACAAAGAAGGGAGGGTCCCCATGGTTAGAGGACCAGAAATGGGGGGTGTGTTGTGGATCCACAACAAATATCCCCAAGAAAAGGAGGAATGACCAAGGAATTTCTTTATCATCATTACTCTTCCCAGCTGTGACTTTGCAGTAGAACAAGGTCAATAGGTGTTGGTGTCAACCAATCTTTAAATGAATTTCAATCCAAGGTTTTCCAATGATTCCTAGGGTGTGTTCACATGTATTCATTCCTTGAACTTTGATTGTGGTAACCAAAATGTTTTCCAGTTGCTCCCAACCTTCGCCAAGTAGACCAAGGTTTCCCAGAAAGAGCTTTTCTGCAAGTCAGGCATTCATATCCTCGACAAAGTTTTCCCCAAATACCAAGTATAACCTTGCTCTATTGTTAGTCAGGCATTTATAGCCTTGGTAGAGGTTACCATAGTAGCCCAGTCTATTTTGTCTGCTAGGCTGTATCTTTCTTGCTTTTTTGAGAGTTTTGTCTTTTGGACAGTCATTTTATTTCTTCCGCGTGCTTTTGAAATATGTTAAGCCCCTAGATGCTTGTGTACTCCATGTGTTCAGGTCCATAAAAATGAAATTTTCTCTTCATATTTGATCTAATCTAGGCAATGATTAGGCTATGCCACCCAAATTTCACACTTGTGGCATTTTTGGGACACTTTTCTTTTTGCGTGCTTCTATTTCTCTCTCTTCAGCTATTCTTTTCTTTAGCCACTGCCTTTGCATTCATTTAGACCCAGGTTATGGGATCGATGGGTACCCAAGTCTACGCACTAGTGTTGGTCATAATTGTCAAATGCTCAAGGAGCCATTTCTCTCAAGTGTTACCTTTTAGTGTATTTCATGATTAGGATGACCGAGCTTTGAATTTCTTCTTGTCAATCATTGATAGGTGTCATCACTTTTCCCTTTTGAAAATGTTCTTTGTGTTGCACATCTCTTTTGGAGAATTGACTAAGAAATACCCTTACTTTGATTTGCTGACTACCTTGGAATGGATCCAAGAACACACTAACCAAAAAACAACAAACAAGCCCCGAAAAAAGAAAGTAAGAAAGGACTGACGGTGAGGGCGACGAAGAAACAAATAGAAAAGAAAGGAAAGTATCAAAAAAGGGGGACTATGGTACAAGGGATGAAAGGCCATCCCACTTAGGATTCAAAGTAATGTTTGAGGAATTCCCCATTGAGTGGCAATGGGGTCAACTCTCCATTCAACGTGGTTATCCTAAAAGTGTTTTCCCCCAGGATCTCTGATATTTGATAAGGGTGTGTCCACAATCTTTGAAACTTGGTATGGCTGCCCGACTTTTCTTTTTCCTTATCCCAAATTAGGACAAGGTCAAAGATCCTAAAGGATTTAATGGTTTCTCTCTTTTCGAACCACCTCTTGACTATGGCTTGATGTTTTGATACATGTTCTAGAGCCGATGTTCGCTTCTCCTCTAAGTTAAGGAGATTCATGAGCCAGACTTGGACTCGATCTTCTCCTCCCACATATTGGTCTATGAATCGGAGGACTAGGATTTTTAATTTCATAAGGAAGACCGATTGCAAGCCATAGACTAGCTGATATGGAGATGTCCCTAGGGCATTTTTGATCCTTACGTGATTAGTCCATAAAGCGTATTTTAATTTCTCATGCCAATCCCTGGGGTTGTCATCCAGGAGGTGTTTGATCACTGTTGTTAAGTTCTTGTTGGTAGACTCTGCTACACCATTGCCTTGTGGATAGTAATTTGAAGAGAACTTGAGGATTACCTGGTTCTCAAAGGCCCATTGCGTCAAAGAGGCTGAAGAAAAAGAGGGAGCATTGTCACATACCAGATAAAATGGAATCCCAAACCTAGTTATGATGCACTCCTCCAAGAATTTGGTTGTGACCTCTATAGAACAATTCTTCAGTGCTTGTGCTTCCATCCAGGGGGTGCAGTAGTCAGTAGTTGTCAGGATAAACTTGTTCCTTGCAAACAAACGGGGGTTAATCATTCCAAAAAAATGCAAACCCCATTGGGCAAACAGGCGTACCTCATATACTGGTTGTAGGGGCATTGCAGAGTTTCTCTCTCGAGTTGCATTGTTTTGACAAGTGTGGCAAGATCTCACATGGTCACTTGTGTCTCTGAATATTGTAGGCTAGAAATATCCTACCCTTAAGATCTAGTGAGTCATTGTGTCAGATGACCCATGTCCTGTTCTATATTTGTCATGGAAATTTTCTAGGATTTTCTTTGCCTCGAGTCTGTCCAAGCACCTTAGGTACAGGCATTCATAATTGCATTTGTACAGTTTTCCATTCTTCAACATGTAGGAGCTGATCTTGAATCTCAAGGCTCTTCTCTAAGAACCACTCATTTCTTCTAGGCAAAGGTTTTGCAACAGATAATACACTATGTCTCTGTACCATACATCACTAATCACACCTTCATCAGTGTAGGTTTGGCAGACCAGACCTTCTTCAACCTTAGAGATTAGGTTTTTCAGGCCTTGGCCTCTCACTAGTTTCATTGGTTGGATCTCAAGGTCAAACTCTTGGAGGATTTCCATTCATTTTCCTCTCCACACTCCCATCTCGTTATGCATCAAAAGGGACTTTATAGCTACATTTGGAACTACCACGATGAGTTTACTTCTCAAGATGTAATGTCTAAATTTTTTCACCACTTTGATGAGAGTGAATGACTATTTATCTAGGTTTGGGTACCTAAGATCGGTGTCTTTGAAAGGGAAACTCATGAAAGCTATGGGTCTTTCATCTTCACTTTTCTTCTTCTGTGTGAGGATGCCCGCGCATGAGTGCTCAGATGCAATAGAGTAAACCTTGAGATATATTATAGTCAGGGCTGACCAAGACCGGTTCTATAGTGATGGTGTTCTTAATCTCCTCAAAATATTTCTTGTCTAGGAGATTATATTCAATCTTGGCATCCTTCTTGAGCATGTTTTTCAACGGTTTTACTATTTCTGTGAAACCACTAATGAACTTCCTTACAAAGTTGATCTTCTAGAAGAAAGATTTCATCTCTTTGCGGTTGTGTGGTAGTGTCAATTTTAGAATGGCTTCCACCCTTTCAGGATCTATAGCTATCCCCTTCTCTAAGATGATATGTCCCAAGAGTTTGCCTTCAATTACCCCAAACACACATTTCTTGGGATTGAGGGAAATCCTGAATTTCCTGCATCTTTGAAGGCATTTTCTGAGGTCACTTAAATGGTTAGCTCTTTGTTTTGAGAAAACTGTGAGGTCATCCATATAGATGATAATGCACTTCCCAACTATTCCTTTAAAAGATATGTCCATTTCCCTCTAAAAAGTGGCCCCTACATTAATCAGTCCGAAAGGCATCCCGCGGTAGGAGAAGGTTCCCCATTTGGTTGTGAACTTCATTTTTAGCCTATCTTCCTCTGGCACCATCACCTGGTTGCAGCCTGAATAACCATCTAGAAAGGACATCATTTGGGACCCATTGAACTTTTGTAGTACTTCATCGAGAGATGGGAGCGGGTAATTGTCATTTTGAGAAGATTTGTTGAGGTTTCATAAATCCATGCACAATCTAATCTCTCTAGTTTTCTTTCTTATGGGTACCAGGTTTGCAACCCATGTGGAATCCTGGATTGGAAAGATGATCTTGGCATCAAGCAACTTCTAAACCCCTTTTTGAATCAAGGGTTCCATGGTAGGGTTCACAGGCCTTTGCCGCTACTGAAAAGGATTGGAGTCCAGTTTTAGGGGGATGTTGTGTACTATGACTAAGGTGTCATATGTCTTCAATTCTTCATAGCTCCATGCTATGACATATCGATATTTAGTGAGGAGCTAGACCATTTTCTCCTTTTCTTCTTTGGTTTCTACCTTTTTGATGTGGACCTCCCTAGGTTCCTCTTCTATGCCAAGGTTGTAGGTATCACATTCTTTACCATCCAGTGTTACATCTGGGCGTCTCCCTACTACAGTCTTGTCATTGTCAAAAATCCTCTCTAGTTCTACCATCCCTTTGGGTATGGTTTTGGTTTTCAATTTTATAACACCTTGATCATTAGGAGCTTTGGGTTGAACTATTTCTTCACCTTCCTTTTCCTCATCAATGATTTGTTTTTCAAACACACTGGCGCACATGATGAACTCCAAAATGTGTTGATTGTCCTCGAAGACTTGAAAGTTAGTGATGTTATCTACAATGGCTGGAGCTGCGACAAGTTCAACTGAGAATTTATTCAACTTGGATGTAATGAACTGGTTGACATAGCCAAGGAATCAGTGACTACATTTCTTCTTCTTGGGATGGTTTTGATGTCAAAAGTGTCGAAGTCATTGATCAGGTCCCAAGCTCTATTTCGGTAGGCTGAGAGCCTTTTGTCATTGCAAATATACTGATTATGGATCTGCTTGACAACCAATTGAGAGTCCCATTCTACTATCAGGATTCTTATTCCTTTCTTGTGTGCTAGGAGGAGTCTATGGACCAATGCTTCATACTCTGCAACATTGTTAGTGCACAAAAATTATAACCTATAAGTGGCATAGAAAGACTTACCTCTCGGGTTTATCAATTTGATCCCTACACCTAATCCCTATTTACATTTGGAACCGTCAAAGAGAATTTCCATATCTGGTGTTGCTTGGTAGGATTGGTTTTGGCCGATTTTCTCTTTAGAGGGTCCTTGGTTTTAAGTCTTCGCCCTTTCTCCCCATCACTGTCAGAAGAGGTTGATTCTCCCATACCTTGGGTATGTGTAGGTCTGGTGATCTCGGTACTTTCACTGCCCTTTTCTTCTAGCATTCCTTTATAAGGGGGCATGATCCATCATCAGAGGTAATCCAATCCCTAAGTATGTTCGAGGCCGGGCCTCTGTCATCAAAATATGACCCACTATACTGATCTTGGCTTGGGGTGATTGTAGGAACTGGGACATCTACATTTGGCAGGATGTTATTCTTGTCCTTGGTCTTGAGGATGTCCTTTTTTATTGTATGGGTCTTTGATAGCTTACTTGACGAGGTGATTTGGTTCAATACCCTTGATAATGCTTCCTAGGAGCTAGGGCATGTGAACTTAGAATGGATAGCTTGGTGTAATCGACAGTACCCCGGTAGTAACAAAATGTTAGGATCTGTGTCTCGTCCCAAGTGTCATAGGCTAACTTTAGTGCCATTGATGAAGTGTTGGAAAATGTTATCATCAATATCTGACTCCAATAGACCCAGAATGGGGTTGTGGTCCAATTCTAGGTCTTCTTGGATTTGGCACATGAGAATCTCATCCATTTGATAAGTGCCCAAATCCATCTGGGTGAACATGACTTCATTCGGGGCATTGTACTCAGTGATCATCTGTCACATTTTAGGCTCTACATCAATCTTGATCTGGTTATTTAGACCTCTCCATGGTAGCCAAAACTAGGTGAGATCTATGGAAAGCTAGCCCCTCAAGCACTTGGTCCATTCTCAACTTAACAACATCCCATAAGTTTTAGGTATGTCTACTATATGCACATCAATGCATACTATTATTCTAGGATCTGCAACTAATTGAATGTGTACATCTTTGAGAACATCGATCACTTTGACGTCGGTTTTATCTAATTGCATGACCACTCAGTTTGTTACTTGAGGCACCATCTCCAACTTCTGGCAAATTGACAGAGGCATGACATTGCATGAAGCTCCTGAATCAATCAGGCAATTGTGTAGGTTCTTTCCAAACATCTGTAGACTGAGTAAGAATGGTGAGACCTCCATCCTATCTTTGAACATAGCAGGGAAAGCCTTGGATGTGTTGATGCTGGACATAGGCACCCCTACATTGTTGGTCGATGAGCCAGGTTTTGAGTGGTCCAACGATCTTAGAAGGGCCTCCTTCTAAGATGGGAAACCTTGTAGTAATTCAAACATAGATATGTTTGCTTTGGTTTTCTTCAGTTCATCAACTGCATTGTATTTGTCACTTGACCATGCCACACCCCTGTAGTTGGCATACATACTTGTTGTAGGAGGTGTAGGACAATTCGGGCCTTTAGGAGGCATGGGATTGTTACTAGCCCGAGGATCTAGTGGGGTTGGTTGTTTTCCTAGGGGAATACAATCTGTGAGAGGATCCTTTCTACTCTAAAGGTTGTATGAGTTTATTTGATCATTTTGGAAAGTGTGTACTTCAGAATACTCAGGTTCATTCTCTTTCTGGAAAGGAAACACAAACTCATCTTCTCCTACAAAAGCATCCTAACCTCCCTCCTATCTAGACTCATAGGAATCGAACACCATATCATAAAATTGTGCTCAAGGCTCTTCTGAGTTCTAGATATAATGATCATGGGGGTTTTTCCTTGGCCCATTATTGCCTTGTTGTGAATTTGGGGCCCTAACAAAATTATCCTCTGAAGCCTCGTAAGCATTGGCATTGTCTGCTAGGATGTTGTCGTTATTGGGTCTGGTGTTCCATGGCCCATTTGGCCTTTGCTGTCCAAAGGTTTTCTCCTACATGTTGTTGTTGTTGTACATGTTGAAACTCCGATTAGGATTTTAAGGATATGTATTTTGGCTAGCTGATGCTCGTTGATATCCACCTTGATTCTGAGATGGATTTAACTTCATCTGGGTGAGTTTGTTGGTGAGTCGGGACAATGTATTCTTCATGGCATCTAGTTTAGAGGCCATGAGAATATCAAGCTCTGCTTGGGGCACAACTCTTTGTTCCATAAATGCTATCTTGTGAGCCTCATAACCTAGATAAGTAATAGATGGGGGTGCGGCTACAAATGGCTGCACCAGAATGGGGTTCAACATAGGTGTGTGAGTGGCCAGAGCTTGATTGTTTGCTGCAAATGGATGTGGGACAACAAGGTTATTCATGATAGGTACTGCTGCATAACTCTCTTCTTGCGGGTCCATCTACTAGGTGAATGTGATGGCTTCATTGTACACCTTTTCCATCATGTCTCTATTTGTCAGGGGAAGCCTCCTTAGAAAGATTGAGGTGAAAGGATCCAAAGCTTTTAAGTAAACTTGTATGACAGCTTCTTCTGGTATGGTGTAAGGAGCTTCCAACTTTTGATGCATCTTGTAAAAATGATGATTGAACATGGTGATAGGCTCTTTAGGATCCTTGTTGTAATAAACCGGTGATGTGTCATGGCTAGATCCACATACAGTTTGAATTGATTAAGGAACTTGGTCTTGAACTCATTCCATGCAAAAATAACTCCTCGTGGTAAATTCAGGTACCAATTGTAAGCAAATTCTCCCAAAGTGTATGGGAATAGATGACAAACAACATCTTGGTGGGCGATCTCTTTATGGTTGAAAATTTCCTTTAAGGCACGCATGTGTTCTTCTATTGTCCTAGATTTGGCATATATAAACTAGCTGCAAAACTTCTTCAGATTTTTGGGTAACTCATGGAGCTACCCAACAAAATTTAGGGGTGAGCTGGTTGCATTGGCGATAAAGGCCATTGACCGAGGTTGCTGCAAATTTTGATTTTGCAAGTTCTAATTTTGTGTTATGGCTGCAATGACAGTCAGGGCAGTGATAGGTGATTTCTGTCCAAAAGAATTCTGAGACTTGGTAAGGTGGGAAGAGGATTTTTCTTTGTTCTTCCCTTTGTCACTGCAAACTTTACAATGATGGGTGAGTTCAAGGAACTTGCCTCTTTTTGGAGACGATCTAAGTACTCGCTCGAATCTCTCTGGGGAGAAAGATCCAATGTTATCTAGCTTTGAGTCTTGAGGCCCTCCTACCCCACTTATGTTGAGGCTTGTTTTGACACAAGCCAACTTGCTAGGATCTCAAGATTCAATTTCCTCTCTTGAAAGAATAACGAGGTTATTCGCAAGGTTCTCCAGGGTCAGGTCACAACCTGCTTGGTTACTCAGTTGAAGATAAATTATATTGTTCATGAGGAGGCCTTTGCTGGTTCATTCAAGACATCAAACTGCAAAAAACTTTAGTCATTTTTTGGTATTTTCAGCTTTAACATGTATGGGTGTTTTAAGTAAAATGCATTTTTGTATTTTTAAGATATAGATTTTCAGAATTTAAAAGATGGAAGGGAGTAGAGAGTAGAGTAATGAGAAATAAGCAAATGAATGAAAATGAGATCCTATGGACATAAACCATTTTAAAACACTTGTGAATTGAATGATGAGAGAGATTTGGAGTAAACCCACGAGGCATAAATCAAACCAAGTAACAATTCACTACCCCACGGATGCAAGTATTTGGAGAGAAGACGTATTCACTCGTGCAAGATATTCAAAATCAATCAAATCATGAAGCGACCAAGATATGTGCACCCATGAGATAGATTTATTATTAAGCCCAAAGATGATATCTTCCACGCATTCATCACAATAAGGTAAAGAAAAAAACAACAAACTCCAACTAAAAGAAATGTGAATTCAAAGCACAATAAACAAGAGGCTCTCTGAAAATAATGAATAATGAAAGCATACATTCAATAAGTTCACATAGGTAGTAGAAATTCACACACCATGAATGAAGCACCAAATGTATATCATTATTGCATTAAGAGTCCATGCTTACATTGATTTTTTGATTAAAATATATAGAATTTGATCCACAACTCTGAATTTTGAATTTAGGGCATCAGAGAAAAATGATAATTTAAACTAAAACTTTACTAGAAGGGAAACTATTCTTAATTAACACTAGATAACTTGCATGGATCCATGAACCCATTTACAATCATTTTTCCCATGCAAGGAGGGTCAAACTCACCAAGAAGAAAGAGAAAAGAAGAAGGGGTTTCTTCAGAAAACTTAGAGTCTTCTTCTTGTTTCTGGAAGTCTTTCTTGGAATCTTCATCTGGAAGCTCTTCTGATGGTGGAGACTGATAGGGAACCCTTAGTTCCTTCAAAATGAGCTCAAGCTAACCATCAATTAGATCTAGAGTTCAAATGGTGTGGAAAAATGTGATCTCGCTGGAAACACCCAGTTTTTTCAGACCCTGACCTCAACTCCAAAAATTTTCTAGTGTCTGAAACTTTTCTAGTGTCAAATCTTCTAAGTGTTTATCATTGAAACCTTGGTCCAAAGTTTAGACTTCTCAAAGGTCAAAAAGGCAAAAATACCCATAAGGCCAAAAAGGATGAAAACTCAGAGGGCCGAAAGACCGAAAGGCCAAAGGGTTGGATCATTTGTGGGGGCCGAAAGGCCGAAAATTGCTTTAGGGAAATCTTTAACTATGGGGACTTCTTTTCCAAAACTTCTTTGTGGTCCAAAGGGTCAATTTGAGAACACCTCTAGGTGTGTAGCCCTAAGCCTCTGTATGATCTCCTGGACTTCCTCATATTTTATCTCCTTCATTTTCTCCCTGTTAACTTTCCGTTCCTTCTTTTCTTTGAAGGCAGTTAGCTCAGAAGTGAAGAACTAGATCTCTTCTGTGTGATTGGTCATAGTCATCATTTCTTCCTTTGAATAAAATAATTGTTGCAGGGCTTCCTTAGTCCCTGTACCTGGCATGATGTCCCTGAATTGTTGGACCACTTCTTTGGATGACAATAAGACATGTTTGTCTTCATCCTAGTATAAATCAAGGCTGATCCCCATGAAGAATATTTCTATTTCTCCCACCCATTCCATGACCTCCTTCTGCTTATCCAATATAGAAGCTTGACATTTCTCATAAATCTTAATCATCTTGGTTATGTGCTTAATCCATGCCTCAAATTTTTCTAGCTCCTCACCTTCATATACCTTTACCGGGATCTGGAAGCACTATTTTTTGATGATCTATAGATCCTGGAGGGTGGCTCTCCACTTTCTTGTCTCAGATTCTAAGCCACCATCATCTGTCATCAAATCTACTAGATTTTTAGCCTCCACTAGAATAACCCTATAAGGTTTGAATATTTTCTTGATGGCACTTTCCCCATATTTCTCAAAATCCCCCTTCCAATTTGCACTTGCTTTGATGAAGGATGGGGTTAATCCTGCCGGTAGTCTGGGGTGTTTCATTTATTCAATACTGCTTGTAGTGAGGCCTCTGGGAAGTTAGGGTCAATGGGACCAACCATTTTGTGGATGAACTTCTTCAAGGCTTCATTTTGTTTTTTCAAGGCCTTTATGGTCTCCTCATCCTTACTCATAAAACCTAGAGCATGTTTGAGCCATAAGAATGCCAGTGTCTTGCACCCTTCCCTGGTAGGTTCCCCCAAATCTACCTCTTCAAATGTATAGTCTTCTGAAGTAATTTTGGATTGAGAGGTGTTGGCAGATGGGACCACAACCTATGCCTTCCATTATCCTCGAGTGTCCTGGGTGACATAGGACATTGTCCATGCTGGTAATATGATTTATGCCCAATGAAAGGCTTTCCCTAAGAATGCTATATCCATGTTTTACCCTTTATCTTCATCTGAGTAGGTTCTCCTCCTAGACTTGATTTATTTTGTAAACCAGGTGGGTCTACTAGATTCAGTGACCAACTCATATGGGGTAATATGAAGGATTGAATCCAAATTTTGAGACCTTGGAGTCACCACTTTATCTGACCCTTCTTCTTGTTCCTATCTTTGTTCCACTTTACTTTCTTTTCTCTGGTATTCTTCTTCTTCTCCCCTTTCTTCTTCTACCTTGTCTCTCTCTTGCATTGCCTCCTCTTGTTTTTCCTAAATTTTGCCTTCTTCTCCTGATGAATTAATTGAGGCTTCAGTATTGAGACCATTCATAACCACCACTATGGTTTCAAGGGCTGATGCAACCTCTCTAGTTACCAATCCTCCCGGTGTCAGGATGTGGCAAGTTAAAGGGCTTGGCGGTGGTGGAGTAGGTGTTGGGAAATTTGGGATTGGAAATGGAAGAGTAGTTGGTGGAGTTATGAGAAATGGGGGTGGAGTAGGAATAAGAGGTGGGAGAGTAGTTGGAAGAGCAGGAATGTGAGGAGGCATTATGGTGACATTGACCTCTATTGTAGGCTCGTTAGTAGTCACCCTTTTAGTGACTGGGGACTCTTGATTCTCAGAACTTTGATTCGCTTTAGAACTATCTCCCACCTCGGGTGTATTTGGCTTTGGAATAGTAAATTGAGTGGGAGGTGGAGTTAATATCACCTGTGGTTGAAAAAGAGAAGGACAATCTGCTTCATATCCAGTTGTGTAATCTAGTGTATCCTGACCTTGGTTTGAGAATCCTTCTAGACCTTCAAAGTCTGATATATGGAACTCATATGATCCCAGAGTGTCTAAGGGCTTATCTTTCTCTTTAGGCTCCTCCTATTGTTTCTGAGTGATCTCCTTTTCTCTCCTTTTTTGAGACCTACTCCTTTTAACTAGGGGAACCTCTTCCTCCTCCTCTCCTTGAGGGTCTTCTTGTATGGTTTCCAATTATGGAGGCGTAGAGGTTTTCTTTCTCTTGTATGTCTTCTTCCCCTTTCCGATGACAAGAGGAGATTTTCTAGAAGTAGAAGGTCCCTCATCTAGTGCTTTCCCTACGCGAGGATATATGTGTTTGGTGATTCTTATTTTAGGAGCCTTGGGCCTTGGTTTTGACCCATACTCTACTGCATGTTCATGACCATACACCTTGCTCTGCTTCTGTGGCGATGCTTTCTTGTATTGGGGCATTATGTTTATCTCTCCGTGCTGTTTATCTGCCTTCTTGGGTGGATCCATCAAAGTTTTATTAGGTATTGTGCTCATTTTGTAGGGCCTCTTGATCCATTCTTCCATTGTTCTCATTACGTGTCTTGCCCAAAAATTTATGTCATCATTCTCAGCTTTGTCAACCTCTGCGTTCATAATGGGTCGGTCATATATTTTGTCATCTGTATAGATGGCCTCCAGGACCTCTTCTGAGTCATATTCCCAAACTTTTGGGAGAGTAAGGGTCTTTATGAATTCTTTGGCCAAGGTAAGAGTCATTCTAGAATAATCCTAGATTCTGACCTCATGATCATCTACGTAGTTCATCCAGTGATCCTCCAAGTGTGGTTCGTGAATGTAAAACTTGCCAATGATGTGGCTGTATGTACTGATAGGATCAAATTGAGGCTGTACTATGCCATAGAGCTGCAAGGGATAGTCATCCCACTCAAAGGCTAAATATTTACAAACCTTCATGTCTTGTAGGGTATAAGGCCCTAGTGAAATGGGAAAATCCCTGTAATGCTTCTTCTTGTGTTTTATGTGTTCATATGCACCTGCAAGCTGCCAAGCTATTTCCAAAATGATTATCCAGTCAGATGGATATCTAGGCAACTTCTTTGGATTCACAATCAATCCTGCTATCCAAATATACATGAAGGTTTTGAATTGTATATAATAGGTGCCTATGGCCCTCAACCTGGAGGATGCTTCCTCTGACATTCTTTTTGCAAAATCATCGTCAAAAGATTGGATGATAGCAAAAATGAAGGTATCATTGACTATCCGGTAGTCTGGGCTATCTTCTGACATTTTTTCCCTTTTCTATAATTTTGGATACATGATGTGGGGCCATGCATTGGGATCATTTAGGCTCCCTCACTTTACAAGCCCTGGGTAATCTGCCCTTGCTACTAGAAGGTACACTATGTAAGTACTCATATAAAACTTAGGGTTGTGTTTTACTTCTACTAGCTGTTCATCCAATTTGTCACTAATGATGGTTCCCCAATCAAACCTAGACTTTCGGCCCCTGAGTCTTTCTATGATGAGAATCATCTAATTCTCCAGTTGGACTGATTGGGGTAACCCGTAGACTCAGTTTATCATTTTTATTGCAGCCTTGATGTCATGTTTCATGTATCCTCTCCTCAAGTCTATTTTATCCAACTTGTTTTTGGGGAGAGGTTGCTCTAGGTAGTGATTATTAACTATTTCATAAGCCTTCTCCCATTTGTTTCTAAACCATAAGTTTCTCTTTTCTATGAATAAGTCATAGAACTTGTCCATGCCTTTTTGGAGATGGAAAACATCTTCTATGACATTAGGCCGGATATACAGTACTGTTCGGCCCTCTATATTCTAGACCACCCTCTCATCGGAGTTGTAATGATTGGCCAGGGTCATGATTAGTTAAGGTGAGGATACGACTACTGGGTGGGCTGCTGCACTAACTAGTCCTACTAATTCTAGGGAGGTACAATCCTCTGATCTCCCAGTTGGTTGGACACATCTTGTAAGGAAGTCATCCCAATCCATGTTGCCAATATCAGTGTTAGTGATCTTACTATTCTTGTTGCCGATCTTTGAAGGGGGAGTGTTCCCCTTGTATTGGTACTTCATGGGAGAAGTAATCTTTTTCTCAGGAATTCCTATAATAAAATATGCAAGTATCAGTATCTTATTTAAGAAAAAAACTGAAAGAAAGTTGACTAAACTAAGAAAAACATAGCAAAACTTCCTAAGTCACCAAGAATGTAGTTTTTTTGCACTTTCAGGGTTTCGGACACCGAAGACAGTTTTAGAGGTTGAAAAGGCCAAAAGAGTGAAAATCCATCATTCTCAGTGAGTTCCTTCAGACCTTTGAGCATCCAAAAGTCTAAAGGTTTTGTGGATGCCAAAAATTTGATGTCCCAAAACTTGAAAGCTAGGACTCAAAGACTTGGATGTATCGGCATTTTGGACCTTTTGGAGGTCTAAAATGCTAAAAATGCCGAGTCTTTGAAACAGTGATGAGGGAAAAGAATTTTGAGGATTTAGACTTGTCAGTGTTTTGGATGTTTCAGAGGTCTGAAACACTGAATCTCCAAAAATAGGGCACGACCAACTGACCTAGTTTTTGGCCTTTCAAAGGCCAAAAACCTATGACAAAGGTCATGACCGAACAAAACCCTAACAAAAACTAGAGGGTAAAAAACTTGAATCGACATGGATAGACCTCCCACAAAGATGAAGGTGCCCAAGGGCCCTTCGAGACCTAGGGAGAAAGAGGCAGCATGCCCTAGGCCGGACAAGCACTAGGGCAAAGAGACCGTAAAACCCAAAGAAAAAAAACCAGAGGAAGGAAAAGAAAAGTGTGAGGCAGCGAACAAGACCTACCTGGGAGGGAAAGGAGCGGGGGGGGGGGGGANACAATATGATGACAAGGAGGAGGAGAGTGTGTGATTAGTCTTAGGGTGGAGGGAAAAAAAAATGATGCAGTTGTGAGCTCTCAAGAAAAACATAATGATCTCGAATGATGACCCTTTTGCAATTTATAACCCACGACTTTAGTGTTAGCATGTTCGATAGTTTTTGTGTCTAAAATGCTGAAATTTTGGAGGTAGATACCTTTGGCCTTTCCATTTTTTTGGAGACCAAAAACACTGAAAGAACTGACTTTCAGCCTTTTGGCCATTTTGATGTTTTGGGGTAGTATGGTCCCCCGAAACGTCAAAAGGGCCAAAAGGCCAAAAAGGTGCTCTCCTTGTCCACTTATGCTGACATAGGTTCTTTTGAGGCTGATCGAGAAAGGACTCAAAGGGAAAACAAGACCAAGAAAACCAAAAAAAACAAAGAAGGGGGGTTCCCCATGGTCAGAGGACCAGAAATGGGGGGTGTGTTGTGGACCCACAACACTATATTTTCATTCTTCTTTGTGATCATCTAGTAATCAATTCCCAGACATAGAAAATGTTTTCTCATCTTGTTCTGCCAACTATCAAAGTTTTCAGGATCAAACTTCATACTATCCTTTCTATAGTAAGTAATCTTCTAGATCACCTCAAGCTGTTAAACTTTCTCTCTAAGGACCACAAGTTCTGATACCAATTGTTAGGAATAATAGTCCACAAGATAACTAAGAGGGAGGTGGGGTGAATCAGTTATGGTATAGATTATTAAACTTTAAAATTTATAAACCAAATCTACAAATGTAAATGATAACACAGTAAATGCCAACATCATAAACCAATACTTGTTGTCGAGGAAACCCTGTTAAAGGTAAAAATCTAGTGGGAATTAGCACCTGAAAATAATGTACTGAGAGTATAGTATCCCTGTTAAAATATTTAGCCCTGTTAGGAGCTTGTTACAACATTACAGTACATAGTCCCTATTAGGAGACAGACTCTATTAGGAGTCAAAAGAAATAGTAGGCTCACTGGCAAGGCACACTTCCCAAAGAAGGTTAAAACCACTCTCAAGGATTTACAATCTGAACAAGTGTATATAGAAAATATACAATCCAGTGAATTGTTTGATAGCAATTGTCTTTGCTTGGTTAGTTCTAATGTAGTGCTCTTCTCATCAATTCTACTCTACATCCAGTAGTCAAACAAGCCTTGAAACTTTCACTTCTTTTTCTTTTCAATCTCTCTCTCACATGTCTTTTCAAAAGAAAAGATCACTCATATATACCCTCTTACAATAATTCATTAGGTCAGCTAGTTAAGCTTTCCTAATACACAAATGATTAATTAGGTCGGCTTATTAAGGCTTTCCAATATACAAATAATTTTTTAACCCCTTTCTAAGATACACATGGTATGAATAAAAAGTAAAAATAAAATATAATCCATTACATATACTTCTAGATCCACAATCCACGCTCACAATTTGTTTTACACGCTACATGCTTGAAGTCAGCCACCAAATAGGTCTCCTCCAGAATACACACCATAGCTAATATCACTAATAACCAAACAGCAATCAAAATCAACCCATTACTCCAATATATGTTGGCTATCTACTAGTAATCTCACTTCATATGAAATATCTTTGCCAGAAAGATATACCTGAAACACAAAGAACTACTCTGTCCAGCATCACAGTTATAGTCCATAAACCAATCTTCACCAAATCAACTGTAATATCCAAAATATGCATCACAAAGCCAAGCAAACTTAGGAATAAGGTCAACACACATCCTTCTACATAAATCTAACTTTGATCATTCTGAATCATTCATATAGTGTCCGTACACTTCTGTTAGTTAGGTAACCAGTCTGTCTTCTCCACATAAATATATGTTGACATCAGTGACAAAACATGAATATCAAAAACATGATTAGTACCAAAAACTGATATCATCCAACAAAATTTGGGAATGGACTCCCATTTGATCTATCTCCTTTGTGATCGCTGGATGAAGTTTGAACTTTGGCGCTTCACAGACTGCATTCCTCACTAACATCTCAGATCCCTTCTTGATCTTACTTCTAGATGAAGATGCCATAATGCTCAATAGATCGATGAAAATTCGCTGCAACTAAATATTTCAAACAAAAATTTTCTCTAAAATCGCTAAAATCTCTTAATCTCTCTGCAAACTATAAAACTTTGTAAATAATAACCTTTCAATTTCACCTTTTATGAGAAATTTCACCTTTAAGTTTTCATTAAATGCTCTGTACATAGTAGGTGTTTGAGCTCGGTTAATTCTTCCAGGCTTACTCAACATGAACTGATCAGGGAGAAGCTCGGAAAAAACTAACTTCACATCTTTGAAACCATACAATGTGACTTAACTCAGTTAAGCCTGAGTAGCTTGGTTGTAACTGAGATCCTGACTCAGTTAGAACCATAATGTGTCCCAGTGCATTAATATGCAAATTTGGACTTGCTGGCATATCTGGAACTAATGTATGATGTGTTGTATGCATAGTTTGAGTTATCTCCTTAAATATTTATTTAGAGATGGTGGTTACACCCAACTCACCATTTTGGGTGTCATTTGTTCCTTCATTGTTTTGGTCTGAATTATCAAAAGACTTCCTTACCCACTACTGACTCGTCTGAGTTTTGATTTTAGAAACTTTTGTTTTTCCTTTCTCAAAACTAGTATCCACTCTTTTTTTATTCATACAATTCTTTCTTAGATGACCAAGTTGTTTACACATATAACATCTCTTAGTAGGATTCCTTTTTCTGTGGTGAGTCTTTGCACAATTTTCACCAATGTGCCCATACTCGCCACAATGACAACATCTGTACAATTGAAACATTTTCCTTCAAACTTAAGTTTCTTAGTGCATTCACTTTCCCTATGTCCATGTTTTTTGCAACTATATAACTTATCATTAAACTTTGACTTCCCGTTGCTCCAACACTTATTTGATGTATGCCCTAACTTACCACAATGATTACATGTAAGTTTCTTTTTCTTTTGAGCTCCTTTCTGTGAGGATTCACCTTGTTTAGTATAACCTAGTCCAGTCTTTCCATTATGTCTGAATTGAGTTTGCTCTGTCTGAAGCCATTATATTTTTCCATTAGTATACATAAGGAAAAACATGATCTACACCATTGGTTTTCACAACACTGACAAACAAGGCACAATACTACCCGACGGAAAGGTTACCCGATACTACCAAGTTTAAAGCATCCTAATAAACACTATTCATTGCTACCTAATGACAAAAAGGTTAAAGGAACCCGATGAGTAACAACAGTGTAACCTGACGAAACAAAAAAGAGAGGAACCCGACAGATAAAGGGAACCCAACGATTAGTTCAATAAATGAATGCCAAAAAACTTTTAGTTCAACCTCACGACCAAGAACTGACAGTCAGCTACATCTCACAAAAAGTGGATCTGAGTTTCCACGTCAGATAAATCACTGAAGTTGTATATATAGCTTCTTGATTTTTTTTTTTAAAACCATTATGTACGGAGGAAGAATGTATTTATTATTGTTTTAATTAGTTTTACTAATTTAAAACATGCAAACTAAAGATCAAGGTCAAGTTTTAAACCTTGGATCTAAGAGTTAACATTGTAATGCATGATTTTAGAATAGGTCAAATACTTGAATAAATATATTCTCAATCTATTGTGAACATGTTGTTGTTCGATGATGATTGTAGCCACGGAGAGCATCTAAGAACTAGATAAGATATTTCATGCAGAAGGACAGAAAAGAATCAAATAAGTTTCAAGAACAAGAACATAGGCTGTCAATGAGTAGAGAAAGGTGTTAATCAATCACTTAAGGTGATAATATTATTATGAGAGCTTTAATGGATCTATGATCAGCAATTGTATATTGCATACAATCAGGTCAAACATATGTACTCATTCTAACAAGTGTAGTATACTTAAGAAATCCTTTCAAGAAAGGTGGAACTAACAGTCCTATTGTAAATCTCTTAACCGAGTGCACACTTAAATTAGTGTTGCTAAAGCTCTTAACAGAGTAGATCTTAATAGGTCTCCACTTTAATACTCCTAACAAAGTAGATCATCATAAGTGATCAATTGTAAGACTTTACCGGCTCACTTCCATTTTGCAGATAGTGAAGTTTTGTGGGTGCCATCCCCACCACAATTTTTACTTCCTAACAAGAATTTTTTGTGATATCATATCTTGTGTTATGTGTTTATTACTTTCATGAATGTTTCTATGAATGTTGCAAACAATTAAAGATTATGAATTAATGTTACATGCATAAGAAAGAACAACAGTAATGGTTGGTAATAGAGTAAAGAATGATTACTAATGATGAATGGTGAAAAGAGTTAAAAGTTTTAGAGGTACTGATTCACCCCTCCCCTCTCAGTACTACTTCCCATTAATCGCAACATTGTCAACTGATTCATGCTTTCTTGTTAATTCATCATCCTCTCATTGGTTTTCTTTTCAGTGTTGAGATCATTTTACAGTCTTTCATTTTTAGTCCTCAGATTGGTAACTTCTTGATTTACACTATTGAGTTGATTTATCATATCTGCTTGCTGAAGTGACAAATGATGGATTTCATTTAATCTTGTGCTTAGAAATCTCTTATCTTGTTTTTCTATTTCTTTGTCATTTTTTACTTGGTTCTTTTGTTCCATGACTTCACATATTCTGACTGAATGAATTTCTTGTTCTCTCTTCAACCGTCTGACTTCTTCATGTAAAGTGAGATTCTTTGCAAGTAGGTCTTTAATGGCTGTATCAGCTTCTTCAGAACTTATTTCTTTGCAAAAATCTTTAATTATTTATTCTATGTAACCTTTGTCATTCATTTTCATTGCTAATTCTTTTCTTCTTTTTAGGGAATGAGAGAGTTGCTCCTTGAGTTTTCTGATTTGATCCATGGCCACTTGTAGATCTATCTTTTCATTTTTGATGGATTTCTCCAGTTTGTATATTTCCATTGCTTCTGATCTTTTCTCAAGATGTTTAAACTTTTGATAAGAGAACCTTTGCTTTGATACCAATTGTTGGAAATATATTATAGGCTAGGTGACCTATAGAGGGGGGGGGGGGGGGGAANAGGGGGGGGGGGGGGTGAATCAAGAACCAATAAAACTTCTTGCCTTTTATCCTTTATTATATTATCTAATCTAATTGCATGCATGGAATAGAAAAGCAATAAACATTCATAACACTTGACACAATATTTGGTGACCCATAAACCTTCAAAATAGAAAGTAAAACTGGGGTGGGGATGATACCCACAAGCTTTAGAACTGCAGTAATAAAGTTGGCCTGTTAAGGCTTACAATTGATCACTTCTCATGATCTACCATGTTAGGAGCAATAAGGACTATTAGGTCCACCCTGTGAAAGGATTATACAATACTGTTAAGTATGCACTCGGTTAGGAGATTTGTGAAGGACTGTTAGGTCCACCCTATTAAAGGATTTTGACTAATACACCTATTAGGATGAATCAATGAATGATCTTCTATGCAACTTTAATTTGCTGAATAAGATCCTTTGATGTAGTACTGATCACCTGAATGTGATAGATGAGTCTCTATTGTTCCTTTATACTATTGTATCCTTCTAATCAATCTAATTCTTCATATTCACATCTACACATATATTCAATGTTGTTGTAATGATGATGATTTGGATAAACAAAGTGTCTCACATATATACCTATCCAAATTAATTACCTCTATAAGTCAGCTATAATCATGTCAAATAGTTTCAAACAATATTCACCAAGTTGGCTCAATGCTGATACTTGGGTCCACTAATCCACTCGGGTGATATACTGACACTCAGGAAACACAATGAACTTGGCAACTATGACACTCGATTGACACTAGGTTCTTGGTCCACATTGATCACTCAGAGATGGTATGCAACTTTGTTAATATTGGTGACTTGGCATACACTGCTTGGAACTAACTGCTCAGTTGACACTACAACTTGGTGGATACTATCAACTCGGTTGACACTCTAACACTTCAAACATGGTTTACTCTATGCTGCTCAGTAATAGTATAACCATATGAATGACTAAGTGTTTTGGCACTAATTGATAATATGTCTTTCCATAAGCTCTACAATATTTCAGTGATCACTATGCTAAGACATTTTCAGTGACCTCTGTGCTTGACTATTTCGGTGACCTCTACGTTTGACTATTTCAGTGACCCCTGTGCTTGACTGAATGCTATCAATTGGTGATCATGTAATCGATGGTCCAAAAACTGTATCCTTGTATAATAATGACAACTTATGATCCTTTAAGGATTATCAATTTCCCCCTTTGGCATTAGTATAAAAAACTGATATGTTTAGTATATACACAAGTGCTTACCTTGTCAATGACTTCCCCTATGTGCATGCTTCAGTATAGTGTATGTACATGTTTCCTCCTTTGTGAGGTATATACATTTTCCCCCTTTTAATGTATACATATATTTTCCCCCTTTTTTGAAAATAATGACAAAGGTGTAGTACTTACAACTTGTCAAATATGTGGGGATGGGATTTTTGAATGTCTTCCATCTACTTCTCCCATTTATCCTTGAGCTGCTCAAGGGTCATGTGTTCCAAAGTGATTCTTGCATGCATGTCATAGATACTCTCAGTGACTGACATATCTAGGGTGGCAATTAATGTTTTTGGCGAAGTCATGTGTTTCAACAACAATGTGAGATTCGGTAATAACATAGCTTGGAGCTCAGTTACCTCATCTCTGATTTTGCTTTCAGCCTTTTGTATCTCAAGTCTCAATCATTTTGATTCTACAATCTTCTCATAATGTAATTGGAATACATTTTCCTTGGTTGTGAGACTTGTGCACTAGCTTTAAGATCTTCATCTATTTTAGTTATCTTTTCACTATGCTCGGTAGTGAAATGCTCTAGTGTTCACAACTTTTGAACTAAGTTAACTACTTCTGATATTATTTGTTCCAATGTAGTTACTAGCTCATAAAGTTTTACCTTGTATTTTGCCACTTCTTGGATGATCTTCTATGTGAGCTTGTAGTGAGACTTATCTTTTGCACGTTCCTCAATGGCCTTGTTGGTTTCTACATTCTGTGATGTTATGGCCTCACTCAGAACTGCTTGTTGATCAAGGATGGGTGTATTTTAATCAATCTATGTGTCAGGAACTATCTGCAATAGAATTTCCTTTGTAATATCCAAGAATTGTGAATTTTTGTGCTCCCTCTTGAGCTTGTCCTGTATTGCCTTCCTTTTGTATAGTTATCCATACTTGGTCAGTGACTTAGGATCCAGTGTTCTTGGATCACACTCGGGTATATCTATTATTTCATCAAGTGTGACCGGTGCTTTACTCTTCTTCTTCTTCTTTGAAATGTTGGTGGAAGCAGGGGAATGAAGGATTATAGAAAGATCATTTTCTATCTCTGTTGACTTTGGTGATTTCCTGGGAGGTGTGGTGCCTTTGGTATGTTTCTCAGTCTATACCTGTTGGTTGGTAGTAGACGTCTCTACTTCAACCTTTTCCCAATCTACAATCTTGTCTACCTCTTCAGTGTTCTTGGCAGTGGCATCACTCAGTTTATCCTCTCCACTTGTATCTTCCTTCTCCTTTTTTGTATCTTTCTGCTTCCCATGTTCATCTCCTTTCTACATCGGTATGTTTTCATCATGCTCAGGTGTTTTCTCCTTTGCTTTAGATATTATATTGATAGCTTGTATCAATAAAGGAATGTTACTTAGTACATTTTCCTGTGCAACATCAGTGGTGTACTTTTCCTTTGGTTTCTCGGTGGCAATACTTACATCTTCATCATTCTTGGGATCATTATCAGAATCAATATGAGTGATATATTTTATAGTGATGTCTGGTGTTTCTCCTAATGTTTGCAATATCTGAGGTATGTCATCCATGGACTTACTTTCCTATGTTGTCAATTCAATTGGATTGACATCCTTGGTGTCATTGATGAAGATATTCTCAGGGCTCGGTGTGGCCTCCTTTTCCTCGGGGTGAGCAGTTTCAATTATATCTTGTTCTTTCTCGGGTGGATTGAAGATTTCATTCCAAATCTCATTGCTTTCTATGTCAATGTTGAATCAATTTATTCAACTATGGACTCGGGCATGAATGTAACTAAGGATATTTCTCTTAGTTGATTCTCTGTGTGTAGTGCATAAGTCCACCTTGTTGATATTTTATCTTGCAACTCCTGTGGAATCTTGTTGTTGAATTGTATGGGCACATACTTGTAAGAAATCATCACCTTAATGATGGCTTCCTCTATCTTATCCTGATCCTTGGTTGATAGTGTAGTCCATTGTCTAAACTTATGATGTGATATGCTACCTGTATTAATGATTGAATCTACAATTCAATCAATTGTCTTTGGTATTTTGGCCTTCTCTACTTGCAGTCTTCATTCTCTTTCTACTTCTATGGTATCATCCTTATCTTATTTTCCTCTTATGTATTTCCTCTATTGTCTTGGTGCTTATTTCTTGGTGGAGGATTTTATTTTCATATAAGTTTTCACTGTTCCTTTCTTCAAGGGTGGTCAGTCTACCTCTTTTTTAGTCTTACTCTTGGTTCTAAATGCATCCATCACTTCAGTAGTTCTTATTTTCTTGGCTGGTGGTGCATCTGATTCAGTAGGCTTAGAGTCACTTAACTCTTTACCTTCACTGATGGATGACTGTCCCTTAGTGACATCTTTTTCCAACTCTTCATCATCTACCGAAAGTTTCTTTTGAAGAGTATTTATTATTTTTGTCTTCTTTTGGTCTATCTTCTTCACTACTAAGCCAATATTGATTCTAGACTTAGCTTCCTCATATGTGCCAAATCTACTCAATGATTTCTCCAGTGGTTCATTCAATAAGGATTCAATATCCTTTGTAGCCTGATAAATTTTGATCTCATAGTCCAATGGTGGTAACCATGCTATTCTTGGTACAACTGGTTTGATAAGTGTTGTATTGGCGTCCACTATGAAACATATGTCATCTTTGTATTGTTCAAGTAGTTGTGTATGGATTATCATTCTCTTATGAATTCTATCCTTGAATGTGGTGAAGTATGTATCCATTATAGATGTGAAGTTATCCCCCAGTGACTTAATGAATTCGCTAATCTATGCAGTTATTGGTCGGGTTGTGTCCCAAGTGACATTACTGACAGAAGGGAAGAAATTATAAAAATAGAAGAATGTGCATGTAAGGAGGGAACCAAAATTACATGTATTAGATATTTCTAATCTAATTGTCCTCATATTTTATTCCAGTTTCTTCAGTAGCAACTCAGATAAGTCTAGTTGAAGTCCCTTCTTCACAATCTTATAAGCTGTGTCAATTGCTCCACATGCTATGTTGTTCTTTCTGCTAGCTTGGAATATCTTATATCCAAGTACACATGCACCAAATTTCATCTCAAGGTTGGTGATTGTATTGAGTTTCAACCCTCTGCCATCTCATTTGGCTCATGTTAACTTTTCAATGTCAGGGCATGAAGGATGCTTTAGGGATTTTGCCTTCTTGGTTATTTGATAACTTGTTACAACATGAATCACATCCTTTGTGATCGGTTTTGGTTCATCCAACCACATTTTTCTATCATGTACCCAGCTAAGTACAATGCATATCCAGTCAGTCTTGAACTCTTTCGGGAATAGTATGGCATTGGCTAACCCTTTCATCTCAATGTGTTTGTTTTTCTCTTTTAGGTTTCTATCCTTGCATAGCTTCTGGTAAGCTTATTCAATCTCAAGATCTCCGATCTTTGCAACCTTGTAGTGGATGCATGCGTGGATATCTTCAACCAAAAAAACCATAGGAAGTATACTTGAAAATGCTCTCTTATCATCAGGTTGAGCAGAAACCTCAGGGAAAAAATTATAGTTAGGCTCCTCACAGGTTGTGTTCTTAATCAGGTTGATCTTCTTGTCCTTTGTGTTCTTGATCTTTGAGACTTGCAAGGTAGTTTCCATTGTTCATGAAATATTTAGGGCTTCTTGTAAATAAACTGTTAGCTCAGTGAGTCTAGATACTCACTTGATCTTTATTGTGGATGGTTGAAATATGTCATAGTAGCCTTTGAATCTGTTGTGAATTTTTCTTCTCTTAGTCACTTTTCTTTGTTCTATTATTTTCACTTTATCGCTTGGTGAATGAATGAGCTCTTTGTTGCCCTATTTATAGAAATTAACCTAAATATTTTATTGAATGCTTCAGCTACCACTCGGTCAATGAAACAAAGACGCTAAGGTATTATACCAAAGTCTTCATCCTTGGTTAGTATACAACACTCAAGGTAAGTGATAACTTAGTTATACTTTTCACATGTTCACCAACGATGCTCAGTTTATATTGACAACTTGGTTGTTTTTCATATGTACACTGACGATGCTCGGTATGTATTGACCGACGAGACTGGATTCACAAAATCATAACAAGTAATACCATAGTGTTGGAAAGTTGACTACCTGAGGATGCATGACTCATTTTGTGTTGTCATCATGGCAACAAAGTCATACTTAGTCTCTATCTTAAAAGACAAAATGACTAAGTAAGGAAAATAGGGCAGAATAGAGATACTCAGTGATCAACACATTAGCGCATGTGCAAGAGATTGATTTAACTTATGCATGTTCAGATATAAGTTGTATGACACATGTACATACTACATACAGACATGCATAGTATGGAACTACAATACGACAAAGTTACAAGTAGATCAATAGACCAGTAGTCCAGGAGACAGAGCATGGAAGCCAACTAAGTGATTTGATTAGCATGTGTTATTTTATGATGTAATGGCTAAGGGCCTTTTGTTATATGTTTGTAATGATGTAATCAACATTTTATTAAACACGCTTGAAGCTGACTTGTTTGAAAGCATTGTATATTTTTTTTTAGGGCCGACTAGTGTTCTATTTTGGGTCGCGCCTATTAGGATTTGAATATATAAGGATGTAATGTAAAGATATGATAGAAGTGTCAATACTTGTGTAAGAGAAAGTTACAGAGGGATAGTACTATGAAGTAAGTACATGATATAGCTCTTTGAGAGAGCAAGAGAATTTGCGCATATAAAGAATTGATCATACAATAGTGTCATCACAACAGTTCATTTTGATATAGTGCATATCATCTTTCAGAAGGTTGTAGCCTTCATCTTATTGGGTAGTGAGCCTAGGTAGTGAGCCATATACCTTTAACATGGTTTTGTAAAATACTCCTAATAGGGTCCAACCTTTAACCAGGTCATTGTACTCATATTGGAAAGACTGCTTCTAATAGGGAAAAGGAACTCTCACAAGTTCATTATACTTAGTACAATATTTGTGGGTACTAATTCCCACCAGGGTTTTCCTCTAATCAAGGTTTCCCCATAATCATATCATGTGTT
>MU223645.1:1260192-1272260 GCA_018584345.1 Thuja plicata
TTTTCAACATGTGAGATAATTGAATTCTTTTTAATTAAGAATTTCTTTATTTGATGAAATTAAATTAATTTAATTGAAATTAATTTAATTGGAAGAATTTAATTAGTAAGTTTAAATATTTGATTTAAACTATAGGAAATTGAATTTAATTGATTAAATATTGGTAAATAATCATTTAAAGCTTAATTAATTAAATAAGATTAATTATTTAATTAATTTTTGGGATTGGATTAGATGATTTGAGAAATGAATTTAGAAGAAAATAGATGATTAATTAATGATTAAGGAACCATTAATTAATAGATGAAAATTAGGGTTTTAATGTAAAGTTGCAAGCCTGTCCATTTTAGGGTGTCTACACTTATGCTTTACTTGATCCTCAAGAAATAATTTTATAGATAAGTATAAAACTATTTTCAAGACTTAAGTGCTTTAGCTGACGTGTATCTTAGATCCACTTTTCTTAGGAATAAAACTATCTCTCGGCATATTGGTGCTTGGGTTACTCTATATACTGTGCTCTCGGTTTACTCTTTGAACTTTCTGTCGGTGATAGTGCTATTGGTGTTCACTGATTTCGGTGATCACTGTGCTAAGAAATTTTTGGTGATCTCTACACTTGACTATTTTGATGTCACTTGGTGATCATGTAACCAATGGTCCAAAAACTATTTCCTTGTATACTAATGACAACTTATGATCCTTTAAGGATTATCAATGTTTCTGTGAACAAATTGGTTATTACTATTGTATGATGATAGAAGTGTACTAATACTATACATATGAATTAGAATAAGAGAAGATAGGGATATGAAGAAGGATGTATGATGATCTTATTTCTAAGGTCTTGTGGCTTAATATTGCATATTGGATGAGTTACCAATGTTTTGGTAAAAATAGGTTTCTGGACTATGGCAGTGATGATTGATAGAGCGAGCCTCTGTGTTTTGAGTATATCTTACAAGAGATGATGATTTAGGTTATGTGAGCTTAAGGGATGATATAAGAAATGTTCAATAATGTTTTTGGTGGGTCTCAAGTTGCATGAGTGATGATGATGTCGTCTATGGCGTGTATTCTGGAGTAGACCTATTTTGGGCCCGACTTCAAAGATATAATGTATTGTGGATTGCGAGCATGGATTATGGATCTTGGACTATATTTGATGTATTTTAATTGATTTATACTTGTTTTAGATACCATGTGTATCTTAGAAAGGGTTTAAATATTTATTTGTATATTAGGAAAGCTTAATTGGCCGACCTAATCAATTATTGTAATAGGGTATATATGACAAATCATTTCTTTTGAAAAGATGAGAGTGTGTATGTGCATGAAGAGAAGGTGATTGACAGAGAAGTTGTGAAGCTTGATTGATTTCTAGATGTAGAGTAGAGGATATGTTCATTGTACTTCATTTGAATTGACCAAGCAAAGAGTTGTTATCAGACAGTTCACTGGATTGTATATTTTCTATATACACTTGTTCAAGTTATTAATCCTTGAGGGTGGCTTTAACCTTCTTTGGGTAGTGTGCCTGGGTAGTGAGACCACTATTACTCTTGAATCCTAATAGGGTGTGTCCTTTAACATTGACTGTGTACTGTAATTTTTTAATAAGCTCCTGTAGACACCTAAAATTGGCGAGGTGTTCTCTAATCAAGAAAATATGCAAATCTCATCAAATTGCATCAAATATCATCAAAATGGACCAAATAAAATCAAATGGAGATTTGTTAAATCAAATTGGGACAAATCAAATTAAATAAAAGGATCAATTAACAATGATATTATTTAATTAAATATAAGCCTAAAGGGATTAATCAAAACTATATAATTGATTTTAATCAATTAAGTGTATAGTTTAAATCAAAAATCAAATCCAACCTATTTCCCTACATGAATAATTTAATTAATTGAATGAATTAATAAATCCTAATATCTTTCAACATGAATTTGAGGAACCAATGAGAATTGAGAAGGCAAAGCACATGGATCACTCCAAATTTGCAATCTCTACCACTTATTTGGTCTTTTCAATTTCATCCACTCATCTTGTCCCAAGATTTGAGACAATCATTTAAATTGTCCCCCCATTTGAAACCATTTGAAGCCTTTCAATCAACCAAGGCTAAACCATGATCAATTGACTCCACCCCTTACACTTGGGAAAATCCTATAAATAGAAGGTATTTTTCAAGCATAAAAAGATCCTAGACATTCGAATGCAAAGCATCTATACTATAGTCATTTTGAGAGAAATTGAAGCATTATCAAAGCAATTTGAGCCATAGAAAAGAATAATTAAGAGCATTATGCAAGACAATTGAGAGTATTTGAGTGAATTTTTGAGGAAATTTGAGAGGATTTGTGAACTAGATAGGCATATCAATATCATTTTCTCATTCTAGGACTGTCACTAGTAGATATTAAGGCTAAGAGCTCTATTAGCATGCTTAGTTAGAGATTCATGGGATGCTTAAGGATTTACTTTCAATTCTTAGCTTAAATTGTTAATGTTTTTCCATAGAATTGTTAGTAAATAAAATAATCTCATAAAGGTGTAAAAATCACACACACAAATGACGCCCACCATGGGGCTTTGAGCCTCTAATTCTCTTTTTTTCATATTTTGTGTGTTTTGTGCTTCATTTTATGCTTATTTTGCATATTGCAGGTAAAGTGCCACCTACGAGCTAAATGATGACGCATGCAAACATTCAAATGACATCTTAGAATTCCTTCTCTTTTCTTGTCTAATTTCTGTCATGCCTGCCAGTTAAGGAGTGATGCCTATGCTCGTAAAGCGATTCCTGGCATTCAGGAAATAATACCTGCTAACATTTATTTACCGCCTATGCTTTTTCTTTTACTGCATTTAATCAGCTTTGTCACACTTGATCACTTTATTTTAACACCTGTTATTAGTAAAGTAACACCTAGCAGAGTGCAAAATAATGCTTAAAGTAGTGTAAAGCAATGCGTATAACACTTCAAAGTAATGCTTATAAGTTGCAAAATGACACCTATTGTTTTCTGTGTTTTCTTACTTGTAGATTGATAAATTAATATTACTAATTCTCTATTGTTACTTTTTCTGCAAATGAGAAGATACATAAAGGTGCATAAAAAAGAGCTGAGGGTCAAAAGGGAAAGCAAAGAGGTAAGAATCCAAAACAAGCACTCCAAGAAAATTCATAGTGCTGTTATTTTAGAAAGTTTAGAGGAAGAGAAAGTGTTATTTGATCATTTTATTAAAATCAGTAATGCTTACAAAAAGAAGTTTCCCTCTCTATATTGATTTTTTTCATTAAGTCCTTAAGTTGTAATTTTGCAAAATTTGGTTAAGGATCTTAATTTTTGTTGTCATTTCAATTGGTTTTTCTTCACTTTGGTTGTGGTGTTGACTAAATTTTTGGAGGAGACAAAGAGGGAAATATCGCCACTAGGTGAGTATCAAAAAAAAAAAAAATCTCTCATAAATGTGCCTAGCCTTTGCTAGCTTCGAGAAAAAGGTATTCTACTTAACAAGCTTGCGTTGATTAAATTGTGACATTTCATTTGAATCTAGCTTAATAAGGCCACCCTGTTATTGTCCATTCTAAACAAGTCTTAGGTATATGCTCTCAACTTTTTGAAGTTGATCAAAAAGCCAAAAGTGTTGCATTTGGGTGGTAGAAAGAAAGGGAATAAATTGAACCACACATTTCATTTCATTAAAAACCTGCTTGTCAAGAAGTTAAAAATGAACAAAAGTGTTTGAAGTGTTTGGAACTAAGGAAAGTAATAGGGATATGCTCTTCACCCTTTGGGTGAATCAAATTCCCAAAATTACTTGACTAAGTTCATTTTTCTTTCATTCATGAATATGCTAGATCCATAGAGGACCTGCCTCCCGAGAATACCTTTAAAAAGGTGGTGAGAGGGAATGACCCAAGTGGGATACACTCACTTTAGCCATGAGACTAATCTGACCCACTATAATCAAATACACTCAACCCCAAAGGGGTGTGGTGACTAAGTTATGTTGAGAATCTACACTTCCTTGAGTATTCCTTTGGGATTGCACAAAATCATACTTTCATGCATGTGGGAAGCCCATGTAATGAGGGTATAAGAGACTCTTCATGGTTTATAATGGAACTATAACCTGGTTAATTAGCAAGCTACCTTTTTAGAGCCATGTTTAATCGCCACATTTGACTTTAGGTAGATTGTTTGGAAGAATTTTTTGTACAAGACCCATGAAAATGTATGAGAACATACACTTGGTGTGTTTTAGGAGTAAGATGAAAACTTGATGTGTGTGATGTATTTGTGTCTTAATTTTCAAACAAGAATTCAACCCTATAGTGATCATAGACATTATAATTTTAAAACATTAAAACTGTGAAAAACCAACTTGATCAACAAAGTGACGCATACAGAAGGTTAAGTAATGCCTACGATCATTCTTATTACACCTGTAAACTAAAGTTACACCTGCAAGTATTGAATCAACACCTAGGTCACTGGAAAGTGATGCCTGCAAGTTTTTATATAACTCCTATAAACGGCTAAATACTATCTACAAACTACAGAGTGCCACTTACAACAATTCTAGTTATTGCCTATACAATGCAAAGTCACACGTACATTGCAATAAAGTGACACCTAGAAATAAAGAAGGTAGAGAAGAGGGAATTTCTTAAGGGTTTGGAAAGATTTTTAAATCATATTTGGATACCCTTTTCAGAGTTATTTATGTTTAGTGCAACAAATAGATCAGATTCTTCAAAAACATTTATAATGATGAATCTATTTGAGAAACAAATCAATCCTATAGTGGAGAATAATTACCAAAATCAAGATCAAAATCTCCATAGGACTTAGTATGATGAAGTAACTAAAGATGAAATATTGGAGGCATCCCAAGATCCCATGTTTATGGAAACAATGCACTGAATTTTGAAGTGGGATAAAGAAACGTATTTCTTAAATTTAGCTCAATCAGAAGCTAAGCTTCCTCATAACTATGAAACATCAACCTTGAGGAAGAATAAGGAAAAAAAAGGACACATCATCTAAAACATCATCATTACGATCAATTTTTCCTTTTCTTTATGATGACGGGCCATTCGTATCTTCATCTTCTTCACGAAATGAAACATTTAAGCACAAAAAACCTATCTTGGATCAAAGGAAAATTCATGACCACCCTATTTGTGATCAAGATAATAAAGAGAATGAAGAGAAAGGTACCACTCTCAAGCAATATCTAATGCAAAAGCCTCTATATAGCAAGGTTTATCCCATGGCCTTTACTCCTTTAATCCTTCATCCATCTCACAAAGCTTCATAACTATCCAAAATTCCTCCACCAAAGCATGAGCCTAATGATGATACTTTCCAATTTGACTATGCATACCCTCAAGGGCTACCTATAAAAGAAACCCAAGCTAATTTACATCTTGTTTCAAATCTCTTTCATACTTCAAAGATCATAGACCCTAATCTTCCATGTGCTTCAATGCCTATTCCAATTAATTCTTGATCATTCTTCCAAACATTCCCCATGCATATCCAAATATCTACCTTGTCCTTAGAAGTTTCTCCATGTCAAGAGAATAATCCAAGGAGAAAAGAAAAATATATCAATAAAGATCAAGATCAAGATTCTATACAATCCCCTCCCATATTTGATGAAGGTCCCATATCCTAGAATCCTGTGATGATCCCCTTGCAACCTTTCACTTCTTCCATGAAGATATCCCTCCACTTGAAGAGCTACATACCTCTCCACTTCCCAAGAAAGATCAAGATACCCCTTCCACAATTTCCAATGAACATATTGAAAATCAAGAGAAAATCACCCTCTCTACACCATCCAATGATCTTTGTCAAGATCGAAGTATCCCATCAACTCCTTGTCATGATCCTCCATATTGACCTCAAGAAACCATCATTCCTCCAAATTCAATGTATGATAATAAATCCCTTCAAATCTTGGTTGATCCTATCAAAGTTGTTCCTATGAAATTTCTCCATGAGCCTATTGATATAAAAATAAATCTTAAAGATGAGAACCTTGACAATGCAACTCATTCCAAAGATGTTGATATCCCTTTTGTCACTGCCCGCTAGGGAACCCAGGAGGAAAAGCCAACTAACTACTAAGAGATGTGATATATATTTTTTTTCAACAAAATATTATAGCTAATCTAAGTCCTCATAGTTTCCCTAACATCACTATTAAAGAAACATAATCTAATCTATTCATTTACCCATTAAGGCATTGATTGATTAATATAAGTTTGCAATTCATTCCTTTATGCTTAACATTAAGTTACATGTATAATATTACCATCAATCCTAATATTTCAACATGCATCCATGTGAGTTATTCTTTACTAAACTTATTTCATTATTTACACTATTCATTAAGCATTTAGGTGAAATATAAACATTCGATGGATATGCAATGCCCTATATACTTTATTATTTCATACGCATTTGTGAAACATAGTAACCATAATCTAATATTAAATTCTATAGCTATTTAATCATAGATTCATTAACTCATAATATTTTTCCACAACCATACATCAAGAGATAGCACATTAATTCATAAATACATTATTTCATACTAAGTCTAAGATCATTTCTTGGATACCAAAAGTAATAAAAGATACGTGAATAAATACCCTAAACAATTATATTTTCATATTGATAACATATAATATTTTCCCTTTCCTTTTTTCCTAGATCTACCCATTCCCTTATAAATTTCTTTGAATTACATTGATATACATCATATCATCAGATCCAATGATTTACAAGAAATTTCTTTTACAAGAATGCACATGCATAAGCACATCTTTAAAGATACAATAAGAAGTCTTCAAAATTGATAATCCAAAAGGAACAGGAGCCAAGAACATCCATCTGACAATGAACAATACTTCGATATAATAAAGATTAACCACCCAACCACGTGGATCCAAAAAGATTCCACTCCCCTGTGCTAGGAGACAGAGACCGAGGTCCACATAAGAAGGTAACAACTAGGATACTCCTAAGGTAATGATAGCCCTTCCCAAAACATCACACAATTGAAAACAAAAGAAGATCACAAAGACATAAAGCACATTGGTAGGAACTCTAAGACACACACTAAGTGAGTGTCATCACATAGCCCTCACCCCTTGGGTTATCCCGGTAAGCCACTCTGGGCGCCGACCCCCAAGTAGGCACATGCATAACTAAACATCTCTCATAGGGATGAGACTGTTAGAGCTATCGCAATAGCACCTTCTCCCACTCCCATCCGTAGCCTATACTAGCACTACTGGCATGGGCGAGGCTTATCTTAGTTAATGTGTAGTACCCCTTCCCATAATTTTATTAATTTTTTCACTGGATTAAACAACTCACCAGTGGGTTATCCTGGTACTAGCCACTTAGGGCCTTGGCCCCCAACTATGAGCCACTCACCTAGTGTTCTTAGGTTCCCTACCTCTAACAAACATCATAAATGCACATAAAGATAAGTACCATAGGTACACAAGTGTTCACAACATCAAACGATTGATTTTAGGAAAACACTAGTTGTCCTCGATCCTTTGGACAACCCTAAAATGCAATCAAGTACACAGATAGGTAAAACACATCCACATTTCATCAAATGCATCAAAAGGGATTCTCAACAACACAATAACATCATGAAACTTATAAAAACATAAATTATGACATCAATGGCAACCTAGGATTGGGTTTAGGGGATCATTGATTGACCCTAATCCACCAGACAGTCCTAAACCCTAATATGACATTCAAGATGGTAGATAACACATAAGAAGACATCAAAATGCACCAATAATCAAGTATTATGCAAAAACCATATAACCAGTTCCTTTTGGTACCAACACAAACCAAAAGAAATCATAACAAGATCATATTGCAGAAAACACACTGATTCCTAAAATTTGGCTAAGTCTAAAATTTCCTAAAACCTTCAAAATCCTTTATTTGAACTCCTAGGAGGCTGAAACCACTCTCAAACATCCTCGAAGGTATTACATAAAATGTAACTTAAAGTATAAGGAATTAAAAGTATGTAGCTTATACTTAAATGTTACATTTTATGTTTCGCCCTAAGGCTGAAATTGGACGGAGACCACCCTAACCCTAATCAGGGTTCCCAAAATATCCAAAAATTATGATAAGTTTCCAAATGATCATAAACATAATAACACATGAAAATCAAGTATTCTGCAAGTTGAACAACCTCTAGGGCTAGCCCCGGGTTACAACCAAACCCTAAACCCTTCTGGAAACCCTAAAAATCATACTAGAAGAGTCCTGCGTAGGTGGAACCCTAAGCTACACAGGTGGTGACCTGACCTTCATAGGTGGTCACTCATCCTATGCAGGTGGTGCCGAGTTCTACGTAAGAGGTCAGGACTATGTGCACTCTAGACAATAACCTCCAGATTGGACCTTCCGGGTAAAAATGGATAAGATGGAGGCCTGGAAAGTAAAATTAGAGAGATACCCAGTTGAGATCCCTCTGTTCTCCTTCTGAAACATCCCTCAAATCCATACTACCTTTGTGGTAAATCTATTTAGTTTCTTCCCATAGGTTCAAGGTGTAGAAAGGTGACCACTAGAAGACATTATCCTAATCAAGACATAAGTTTGCATAATCTACAATAGAAAGAGGGTCTATCTAAAGGCCAATACATTCTAAGGTGACAATCCATAAAGAGGAATAGATATACAACAATTCATAAACATTTAATATTCATAAGGTATACATTCATTATTTAATTCATACCAACCAACATAATATAAAATATTTCCATTGATCACACAACTATAGAAAATAGTAAAACAACCACATCAAAACATAGAAAACACATAAACATGATTATCTTATCCGAGTAGATCCTACCTGGAGTCCTGCGGAGAAACCTTTGAAGCTATCCTAATTCCACTCCAGCCAAGCCTATTCTCCTCAAGCCTTCCAATCAATGAGATATCCTCCAAATGCTTTCACCAACCTTTCTAATAGTTTCAGATATATAGTTCTCCTTATATAATTTCTCTGTTCCCTTCCTCCCTTTCTACTCTCTACATCTCCTTAAATAAATATGTTGTAGGATTGGTTGCACGAGAAGTTTCAACCAATGCAACCATCCACAACTATCTTCTAGCTATTAGTTTGGACATTAATAGTCTTCAAATAAATTAATGTGTAGATATTTTCCCAAGAATGTTTTTAGTTAAATTACCACCTTTGTTACTTTATGTTTTAATTTCATGCTTAGGTAAATTCTTTTATTTTATTATTTCTTTCACCTTAGATGAAGATTAGTTACTTTCCTCTTTTAAAGGAATAATTATAGATCTAATTATAATTTCACATAATAGTTTAAAAAATAAAAAGGCACATAAATAAATAAATACATAAACACACACACATATATTAACACATTTATATAAGCATATTTATATAACCATATATATAGACATATGCATATGTGTGCACCCATATGCCTATGTGTATATATATCCATGCAGATATTATTATAAAACATACATTAATGAATACACTTGACAAGCTTATTACCATGCACTTAATTCCATAATACCATCAAATTATTACTAACTGATAGTCCAACCACAAAACAATATTCACCTAGTCCTAGGGACTCTAATGAATATCCACAATGAATAAAACCCAAGAAACCAAAATTGGACATCAATCCATAATCAGAGGACAAATGCAAAAAGACCCAACCTGGGAGCAGGGATCAGGGCTAGGCTTAGTCTTGCGGGACCAGGTACTATCTCCATAACAAGAACAATGATCAAGGATTTTGGGGCATGCTCAGATCTGTGAAGCTAGGTGAAGTCGATGCCCAGTACCTGCAAGCCTTCATCACCGAGAAGAAATACATGTGCATTGATGTACATATTAGAGAAGACATTGCAGACAAATGATCAAGATCGATACATTGTGTGGACCTCATCTATGTGAGTAACTATGACTTTGTCCCGAATCATGAAAACACATCATGTATATATGCACACACACACAAGGAATGTAACATATGAGTTAGAATATTGAGAATTGGGTTAGTCAATAATCGATACTAATAATAACTCATCATAATCATAATAAATGTCCTAAATCATTAAGTGACATACAAGATTCATCGAAAGTAACTTTAATAGAAGAATATATCTATATCCATCCAACACATATCACATAACATCCTAAGTGTGTTCAGAAAGGTATTAAATGTCCTTTATACATACATGGAGATAAACACATACATAAATGATACCTTCAGACAATATGTTTGATATTAGAATTCTCAGGTACAAGCTGACGAAATCATTATAAACTTTATAGGAAAACAAGTATTAAGCTATAAGGAAACATCTAAAGATCTTACTTCATTCAAAAACTTGTATTAGGGTTAGAGGGGTATTACACCTTTCACACCTTATCTCCCTCCATTCAAATGAAACCATATGCCTTCACCATTCTCCAAATCCATTTTGGGTTCCTATGTCCCAAAGATAAAGTCTTCATCCCTTCCATCCATATTAGGTCCATAGATTCATCCATCAATCATCCCTCCCTAGCTCTCCATTCACTTACCCAACCATGTATCAAGATCAACAAAGGCACACATACTTGAAGAATTTCCAAACACCAATCCATATGAACCCTCCATATTCTTCCTATTCACCCACAATTCCTAAGTCTTTTGGAAACAATTTGGATGTGCAACATAAAAATCAGAATTCCAAGAATCCACATGTATAAAAATCACTATATCCCATCTAATCAACATTTGAATGAAAAGAAAAAATAAATATCCAAAAGGCCCCAAAGGTCCACAAAGCAAAATGAAATATCCAAAAGGCCACAAAGGTCAACCACGCAAAAAGAAAAATCAAAGAAAATGTGGGTTCCTAAATCCCTCATTGAATAAATGCATTCTAAAGACTCACAAAAGAAATAAAAATCAATAGTTATGTGGATTCCCAAGTCACTTTTGAAAGACTTTCACACAAAATAAAAATCAAAGTTGACATTCAAGCTTCCAAAGGCTTCCATTCCATCTCCTTCTCAACATTTTCTACTTTCCCATTCTACTTTGGGTTCCTATATCCCAAAATCCACTATCTTAGATACATCCTAACCTCCTTCATCCATTATTCCTCCATCATTCCACCACTCTTTAAAAATGTGTGTCAAAGTTGATCTTGCCAACATTTCCATCCACAACATACCTTCTTCTTATCCTCACATTCATTATCCAACACATACTTTCCATCTTTCCATCCCTCTTACCCAATCTATGGCATAAAACCTTCACCACCATCTACCCTTATCCTCTATATGTGTCATTTATCATGACCTTATAAATATATTTGAGCATCCTAGCCATATTCATGGTTTATTATACCATATCATTTAGATAACGTAGATAACGTAGCTTCATGATCTAATCCTTCTAGCATGAAAGCGAAAGAAAGAAAAGAGATAGTGATTACCTCACCTAGTAAGATGCCCACCTTACTATGAATCAATGAGGAGGGAGAGCCCCCAAAAGGTTCACCCATAAGCTGTGCTTGTAATGGTAAGTGCGTCTTCTGACGGATTTTTGAAAATATCCATAGAACAACATTCTTGTATCACTATGAAATATAAAATGCGTGTCCATTCAGGATTTAGCAACTTGTGTGCATTACCTTTCAAGGATTTAGCAAACATAAAAGTAAAAATGCATGTCTGTTCCAGATTTAGCAACTTATGTGCATTACCTTCCAAGGATTTAGCAAACATAAAAGCAAAAATGCGTGTCTCTTCAGGATTTAGCAACTTATGAGCATTACCTTCCAAGGATTTAGCAAACATAAAAGTAAAAATGCGTGTCTCTTAAGGATTTAGCAACTTATGTGCATTACCTTCCAAGGATTTAGCATGTTGCAAAATGTAAATAAATGTAAATTATAGTACAAGGGAGACCCTATATATGCCCCCCTCCTTATCATGGCTACCCACTAGG
>MU223645.1:1275300-1290276 GCA_018584345.1 Thuja plicata
AAAAATGCTTCCTTTTATATGAAATTAGGGCACAATCTTCCAAGGAGGCCTACATAGGATAATTAAATTATAATTAAACCCATGCCCCTAGAAAAGGACCTATATTAAATATAATTTAGGAATCAACGCTTTAGAACCCGAAACAGCCGACCCAGAAGCAGGAAAATGAAATTTTTGATGAGCCCTGACAGCTGACAAGATTCCAGATTTGAAAGGGGGACCCTGGTCAGGGTCAAGGTTGACCCTGACCTTGGTTAGGGTCAAGGTCGACCCTAACCCAAGGCGTTAGAACCCCTAGAAAATATGCCAGGTGTGGTAGGAGGTGCCCGAAGAGGCCCAATGAGGGTCCTAAATTAGCACAGAAGCATGAGATGATGAAAAAATGGGATGATGATATGGTAGAGGTCAAAAATGTCCCCTAAGGAGGGTTAAACACTCTTAACATGGAAGTGCTTCCATTTTAAGATGATACATAAACCTAGCAAACAGGTGTCATGCATAATTCCTCCTCTTACACTCTACATTTGGGGGAAATTTTCATCCATGTTATCCTCCATCTTTCCTATCCAACTATTTATCTCACTCACATCCATATTAATTCTTTCACCTTTGATCTTGACAAGGTTGAACATATCCATGAGGATCAAGTATGTGGACATCCATCATCTTTACTATCATGATATTCCTTATCCCAAATCTACCTTCATTATCCCTCAACAATATTTCCATAATCCCAAATCATCCCCTCATATCCTCCATCACCCCTTTATCCTAATTGTGCTATCCTATCCATATCTTATCCAAATTGAACCTTGGTCTTGATCAAAATCAAGAACATAAAATGCAAAAATTTGTTTTCAAAAAATTCTTGACATGTCAACTCTTTTGGACTACCCACTTTTAGGACATTAGGTCATTATCCTATATTCTATCTAGCATTACATCAATAGCTTTCATTTCTTATCTAAAACATGCTTGACACTGCTATATACTTTTTCCTTAGCTTGGGTAATCTTGAGGAGATGGTACTATGGGTCACATTCACTACACATTCTTCATCCATCATTGCCTATCCATTTTTGATACATTAGCTTGTTCATCCATTTGTCATGTCCTATACCTTGCTAGACATTGGGTACAAACCAATGTGATCTTTTTTGAGAGCTGGTCATTTCTAAAAAAATTAAAAAAAATCTTTAAAAATCTCTAAAAATCCAAAAAAAATAAAATAAAATAAATAAATAAATAAAATCTTTCATAAAGTCTTTGAGCTACATCTTGCATACACTAAGATTTTTTCATATTTTGGAAGTTTTCCCAAGAACAACACATTTGTTTCCAACTGGGGACATTAATCCAAATCAGTGGATTTCAATAGATAGGCACCAATTCACATGAATCAATGCATCAAACCAACTAAATAGACACTTAAACCTTTGACTTACATCATTTTTCAATTTCCCATCCAATTTTGACAATGTAATCCTTAACCTTCATTGAATTATTATTCTCAGGATTAGAAATTGACAAAACCAAAGGATCGAAAAAGATGAAATTCTATTGAAAAATATTGATACAATACAAGCACTTAAAGTTTTTGATGATATTAATTGAGTCATGTTATTTTTAGATAATCAATGATGTTTCAACTAGATTGGCACTGATGAAAGCGTGGCATTTTTTCTTGAATTGTTTTACCATTGATTCATTGAAATATGCAACTTTGTCTCAAGACATGACCATCAAAGAGTCATCGAGGACATTGTGCATATGGAAGGGATTTAATATCTGTATTTTTATGCAAAAGGATACCTTGGTCATTTATATCTTCCATATCTTAATACCAAAACCCAATTGCAACATTGAATCCGATGAAACCGGTATTCATACTCCCATAGTTGATTATTTAACTAGTGAGAGTTGTACTAGTTTCTAATGGTTACAAAATCGATGAAACCAGTATTCATATTATCATGATGTGGTCAGTGATGTTTGTAATTTCTCCTTATTCCACAAATTCTCAATGATTAAAATATATCTCTATTGCATTTATTTCGCCAAAATCTAGTGACAGTTAGTTGCATTGCATGGCATTCATATAGATTAATCTTGCATTATAGTTGTTATGGGATTTTCATTAATCAAGGGGGTGAAAGTTAATCATGATTATATAATCAAATTCCATAACCAAATTACATCATCAAATTTCTGACTCATCAAATTGATCAATGCTACATCAAGGATATCATCACTATGCATCTTCTCACCTAGGGACAACCTCACCATCTGATCAACTAGGGGTAACCTATTTCTCTTCATTACCTGTACCTACATCTACACCTTAATCATATCAAAATGACCCTATCTTTCAACCTCCCCTATTAATCATCCCATTGAATCCAATCAAATCAAATATCAATCAATTAAATCATCCAATTAATCATTTCAAGTCAATCATTTATCCTATCATCCATTTTCTCATCTTGAGCGCATAAAATTTCCTAACTCTAGATCTTGAGGAAGGAAAATCAATCCATTTGTTCGTCTCTCTAGATCTTGAGAGTGAATTATTAGTTTATCCAATCAATCCATCAGCCTACCTATCCTATCTGATTGACACTAATATAACATCAACCAAGTGATTCTGACTAACATCAAGTGATATCCAATCATCATCAACATATCAATGACATTTTATCAATTATCAAATTCTCTCATGACTAGGGTATTTTAAAATTGATTTTATCAGGAAATGAATCTCAATTTCCAAAACCCAACCAAATCATCTGAAGATCATCTCAATTCATTTCTTGAGGGGGAATCATATCCAAATCAAAGATTCAAATCAAGGAATCATAGCAGAGTTTGTTTTTTATCATCAGGGGCAACATCCTATCAATCAACTCAAATCTGCATCAAACATCAATCAAGATATGGGGCATTGAAATTTCAAACTATCATTAGTGGGGTATTATGCACATTTTCAAATCATTTTTGCAATCATTTTTGCATTGGTGCATCACATCAATCTTTGCATCAGGGTCTCAAATCAAGATCTGCATCTTGAATAAGGTTCTGCATCTAAAATCAGGGTTATTCTCACATCAAGTTTTCAATCATCACAACAGGTTTTGTATCAATCAATCAGGCATTAAATCAGTAACTAGGACATCAAATTTTCTTTGAACTAACACTTTTCACACAAGAATTCAAAGAGGGGAATTTGTAGACACCTAAAATTGGTCAGGTGTTCTCTAATCAAGAAAATCTGCAAATCTCATCAAATTGTATCAAATCTCATCAAAATGGACCAAATCAAATCAAATGAAAATTTATTAAATCAAATTGGGACAAATCAAATTAAATCAAAGGATCAATTAACAATGACAATAATTAATTAAATATAAGCCTAAATGGATTAATCAAAACTATATAATTGATTTTAATCAATTAATTGTATAGTTTAAATCAAAAATCAAATCCAACCTATTTCCCTACATGGCTAGTTTAATTAATTGACTGAATTAATAAATCCTAATATATTTCAACATGAGTTTGAGGAAACAATGAGAATTGAGAAGGCAAAGCACATGGATCACTCCATATTTACAATCTCTACCACTCATTTGGTCTTTTCAATTTCGTCCACTCATCTTGTCCCAAGCTTTGAGATAATCATTTAAATTGTCCCCCCATTTGAAACCATTTGAAGCCTTTCACTCAACCAAGGCTAAACCTCGATCAATTTACTGCACTCCCTACACTTGGGAAAATCCTATAAATAGAAGGCATTTTGCAAGCATAACAAGATCCTAGACATTCAAATTCAAAGCATCCATACTATAGTCATTTTGAGAGAAATTGAAGCATTATCAAAGCAGTTTGAGCCATAGAAAATCATAATTGAGAGCATGTACAAGAAAATTAAGAGCATTTGATTTAATTGTTGAGGAAATTTGAGAGAATTTGTAAACTAGATAGGCATATCAATATCATTTTCTCATTCTAGGATGGTCTCTAGTAGAGATTAAGGATGAGATCTCTATTAGCATGCTTAGTTAGAGATTCATGGGATGCTTAAGGATTTACTTTCAATTCTTAGCTTAAATTGTTAATTTTTTTCCATAGAATTGTTATTAAATAAACTAATCTCATGAAGGTGTAAAAGTTACAGACACAGCTCCTAACAAGGCTAAATCTTTTAACATGGATACTATACTCTCAGTACATCATTTGTGGGTTCTAATTCCAACCAGGGTTTTACCTTTAACATGGTTTCCTCAACAACAAAGGATTGTGTGATTGTGTTGGAATTTACTGTGTTATCATTTGATGCGAAGTTTTGGTTTATAAAGTTTATTTTTTAATAATCTGTCTCACAACTGATTCACCCCCCCTCTAAGTTGTGTTGGTGGACTATTATTCCTAACAATTGGTATCGGAGATACCGGTCCTTAGAGATAAATCTTAACAGCTTGAGGTGATCCTAAAGATGACTTTCTATTGGAAAGATAGTTCGAAGCTTGGTCCCTAAAAACTTTGACAGTTGGAAAAACAATATGAGAACACATTTTCTATGCTTGGGAATTGACTACTGGATGATTACTAAAAGAAAGGAACATATGAAAGGCGAGGATGAATTAGATAAAGCTATTGAAGATGAAAAGAAGTTATTTTCATGTAACATGGTCGCAAGAGAAGCACTGATCAATGCAATTTCTAAAGGTGAATTCACAAAGGAAAAAGACTTAGATTATGCACATGAAATATGGACAAGATTGGAAGCACTATATGAAGGAGATAAGTTTACAAAATAGGTGAAGTTATAGAATTGGAAGGAAAAGATGGAAACATTGAAATTCAAGATGATGAAAAAATTAGAGCATATTCACAAAGAATTATTGAAGTTGTTATTGGCATAAGGAACACTGGAGGTACTTACAGTGAGGAAGAAGTGATTGCAAAAATTCTTAGATCCTTGACACCTCCATACATAACTAAAGTACAAGCTGTATAAGAGACTATACCTTTGATACCTAAATTCAATAGAGAGACGTTGATTGGGAAAGTAACTACCTTTGAGGCCATAGAATTAGGAGATTCTCTACCTAAAGTTGAGTTAGCATTCAAGGCAACTGTGCATAGAAACAAAAAGACCTTATCAGGAATTGCAAGCACCATCAATAGTGACTTGAGAGAAGAACTTGGAGAATATGTTGATGAATGGGAAAATATACAAGAAGAAGAAAGGAAGCTATATGAAGTTGTGGCCCTGATCGCTAGAAGAGAAAAGAGAGGTAAGGGTAAATGTGAAGGAAAGTTACCTTTGAAATGTTTTTCATGCAACAAGATAGGTCATTTTTTATATTGATGTCCTACAAGGGTTCCAAAGCATAAACCTAGGTTTTATAAATCTAAGTATCCAAAATATAAGGAATGTTATTATGCTAGCAAAGGTGTTTCTACTAATGAAGTTGTTGACTATGATGAGATTGGATTTATTACTATTAAGGACAATGAACCTTTACATGAAGAAAAAGCCTTAGTATCCCATGTTGAAAAGAAATCTGAATGGGTTATTGAAAGTGGTTGTTCACATCACATGACTGGAGATAAAAATAAGTTTGTTAGTCTGAAAAGATATGATGGTGGTGTTGTAATATTTGGTGACAATACTCCTAAGCTTATCATTGGAGTTGGATCTATTTCTCTAGATGTAAAAACTAATACTGATAATGCATTGCTTGTTGATGGACTTAAGCATAATTTGTTGAGTGTTGGAAAACTAGTGGAGAAGGGTTATCAATTGAAATTCATTGATGGGAAATGTTCTATCAGAAGTAAGGTAGGAGACTTGATCACATCTGGTACTAAATCTAGAGCTAATGTGTTTGAATTGAATACATATGAGGCTTCTTGTTTTATTGTGAAGGTTGATGATAGTTGGCTATGGCATAGAAGATTTTGTCATGTTAAATTTGATAATATTGTGAAGGAAAGTATGAATAATGCAGTAAGAGATATACCTAAGATTGTGAAACCATGTAACACTATGTGTAGAGAGTGTGTTATGGGGAAGTAGACTAGAAGCAGTTTTAAAAGAAAACCTTACTCTGCAAAAGGGAAGTTAGATCTGGTACATACAGATCTGTGTGGTCCTACAAGAACATGATATTACTATGGTGAGAGGTATTTTATACTATTTTTTGATGAATTTTCTAGGATGATGTGGGATACATACTTAAGAGAGAAATCTGAAGCATTTGATAAATTCAAGATATTCAAAGAAAAAGTTGACAATGAATTAGGCTTGAAGATAAAATGTTTGAGATCAGATAGAGGTGGTGATTTTACTTCAGACTTGTTTAATACCTACTGTGAAGAGCATGGAATATATAGAAAAACCTCTCCTCCTATAACACCACAACAAAATGGGATAGTAGCGCAAAGGAATAAAATAATATTAGATGCTGCCAGGACTATGCAGCTGGAAGGAAATGTATCACATGTTCATTGGAGATAAGTTGTTGGTACTTTTATGTACACCTTGAACATAATTCAGATCAGAGAAGGTACAAGTAAGACTCTTTATGAATTATGGTTTAATCATACTCCTACTATAAAATATTTTAGAATATTTGGAAGTAAATGCTATATCAAAAGAGATGATGAGATATGGAAGTTTTCTGTTAGAAGTGATGAAGGTATCTTCCTTGGTTATTCTACTAAGAGAAAAGCCTATAAATGTTTCAATCTAAGATTGAGGAATTTTATTGAAAGAACTAATGTGAGGGTAGATGAAAGGTTTTAGATTCAAGAGAGAATGTATGACTATGGTCAGATTGTAGAGATTAAGGAGGTCAGTGCAAATCCTAAAGAACCTTTGGAAATTGATAATGAGATCAAAGATGAATCAAATGAGCCTACCAAAACTCCTAAGACTCTAAGGTATGTTAAGAAGAACTATCATGAAGATCAAATAATTGGTGATGAAAATAGAGGAATGCTAACTAGATCAAAAGTAAGAGATGAAATTTTTTTGATTTCTCATGTTGAACCAAAGACTACTGATGAAGCATGTAGAGATGAATCTTGGAGTAAAGCTATGCAGGAAGAATTAGAACTGATAAAGAAAAACAACACTTGGGAATTGACTCCAAGGCCTAAAAACAAGAATGTGATAGGAACTAAATTGGTTTTCAGAAACAAAATGGATGAGGAAGGAACAGTGGTAAGAAATAAGGTTAGATTGGTTTGTAAAGGCTACTCTCAACAAGAAGGCATAGACTTTGAATAAACATTTTCTCTTGTTGCTAGGTTGGAAGCTGTGAGGTTATTTATTTCTTATGCTATACACAAAGACTTTAAGGTATATCACATGGATGTGAAATATGCATTTCTAAATAGAGATTTGGAGGAAGAGGTATACATAGAGAAACCTGATGGATTTCCTGTGACGAAGATGAAGACATGGTCTGTAAACTGAAGAAAGAATTATATGAACTGAAACAAGCACCAAGAGCATGGTATTAAAGACTAGACATGTATCTTCTTCATCTTGGTTTCAGAAAAGGTAATGTAAACAATAATTTATACTTAAGAACTGGTGAAGATGGAATTCTAATCATAGAAGTTTTTGTTTATGATATTATTTTTGGAGGTAATGATGAAATGAGTAAAATTTTCTCTAAAGAGATGGAAAATGAATTTGAAATGTCAATGATTGGTGAAATGAATTTTTTTTATTGGTTTGCAAATTAATCAGAACAACAATGGTATTTTTATATCTCAGACCAAGTATCTTATGGTGATGTTGAAGAAATTTGGAATGGAAGACTGTAAAGTACTTGGGACACCTATGGTGACTAATTATAAACTTACTCATAATAATGAAACTCAGAGTGTCTTTCAAAAAAATTACATATCAATGATTGGAGGTCTACAATATCTAACTCACACTAGACTAGATATTTCCAATGTAGTTAGAATTGTGGCAAGATATCAAGCTATGCATATAGAAACTATACCTTCATGAAATTAAGGTGCAATCTATCAATTATATGGAATCAAAAGTCTAATTTAAAGAAAAGAATTGACAAAATAACATTTAACATTCCATGGCTCTCTAACTAAGCATGCTAATGAAGCTCTTATCCTTAATCTCCATTAGTGATAGTCCTAGAATGAGAATTTGTGTATGATAATGCCTAATCTAGCTCACAACTCTCAAATTGCAATGCAATTTAATTCAATATTGATCAAATTATGCTCAATGATGCTCAATTATGCTCTCAAAATGATATGCTCTTGATAAAATTCTCTATAATAAGGATGAAATTGCTCATGAATGTCTAGTATTTATAATTCTCTCAAAATTATTAGTATTTATAGGATTCCCCAAGGGTAGGGGGTAGAGTTAAGTTGATCATGATTAAAGCATGGTTGAGTTGAAGGCTTTCAAATGGTTTCAAATGGGGAGACAATTTGAATGGTGATCTCAAAGGTTGGGACAAAGAGACAAATTGAGTGGTGAGGATATTCAAGGGTTAAATGAGTGAGAAAGATTGCAAAGTTTGAAGTGTTCCATGTGCTTTCAATCCTTGATTTTCATTGGCTCTTTGAATTCTTGTCTCCTTTGTTGAAAGAAATAAAGATTTAATTAATTCAACTAATTAATTAAATTATCCATGTAAGGAATAGGTTTATTTTGATTTTTGATTTTAAACTATACAATTAATTGATTAAATCAATTATATATCTTAGATTTATCCCGTTTAGGCTTATATTTAAATAATTGATATATTTATCAATTGATCCTCTGATTTGATATAATTTAGTCCCTTTTGATTTGATCAATCCATTTGATTTGATAAAATTTCCTTCTAATCAATTGAAATAAACCTAACCAAATTTAGGTGTCTACAAATGCCCCTCTTTGAATTGATGCATGAAGCACATTGATTCAAAGAAAATTGATGTCCTAATTTGATCTAATTGTGATGACATGTAACTGATTGAATATTTGATAATGTTAAGTTGAAAGATAATGCAAGTCATTAAATTAGTTAATGGACTATATTTTCATTGATGTCAACCTAATATCATCTGTATGGTCATTTACATAATGCCAAAGACTTCAGAGAACCAAAGGAACCAAAGTTATGCTTCCAACAATGCATAAAATCCAAGTATTCACTGAGTGACAAACAACACTGATGGCGTGCACACCATCGGATAGAGAAAAGAAGAACAATCATAGTGATACCCGATGATCAGAAGCATAGTATTTCTTGATGAAGAAAAGCCACAGAATGCCCGAAAAGAAAATTCAGAAGATTGCTCGATGAGCTAAAGACTCAAAGTGCCCGATGAGTAAAATTCCAACGATGCCCGATGGACGAAGATCATGAAGCTAACTGGAGTCTCACCGACAGATCAGTCAGTTGTCACCGAAAACTAACTGTAGTGGTGACCAATAGAACAAAGAGTTAAGAAAATGACAAAATATCTAGCTGGCAGAGATAAATATAGACTTAACTAGTTGTCTACTTTGTTATATTTGACCAGAGATAAGTGATAGATTTAAAGATGATTTGTACAGTTGGAAAGAAGATATCTATGACACAAATCAGGAGTTATGTTTGAAATCTAATTGGCTGGATTTTTTATAACGCCAAGAATCAAGAACCAAGAAAAAATGAATATTATTTCTATATAAGAGAAAAGCTTAATTCATTTACGAATGGGATTAAGGGGAGTGAATAGAAAGAGGATGCTAAAGAGAAATTGATGAAGAATAAATTCATGCAGTGCTGATCAAAAAAGTTGAAGGAAGAGCTAAGGAATTCTGTAGACATCGATGAACATTGAGCACAACATCACAAAGCAGAAAGTGTGGAGCACAAGGATTGAATTGATACATTGGTTAGAGAGGTAATGTACTTAAATAGATCTGAAAATCTGCAATTCAAGTTGCAATATGAACAGGTCATAGTGTTTTAGTTTAACCATTGAAGCATCAAGTCTCTTAACCAAGTAGGACTTAACATTCTTCTATATATTGAGGTACATCTCAAGGAGTGCCAAAAAGGTTGATTCATGAAAGTAGCATTGGACTTGCCCAATACCTATTGATAGTCTAAGAAGGAGGCTAGTTCAAGGATGGTAGCAATAGATGCCTGATACTAAGTGATAACCTCTATGCATAAAATCCTCTAATAAGGTCACACTTAATAGTGTGTTTGTAACCTTTGACAGGGTTGGCTCCTAACAGGGCTCACTTCAGAAGAGTGAAAATTTGGGGTACCAGTCCCAGTGATTTTTCCCTTAACAAGGTTTCCACATTAAAATTCACATGTTATGTGTATGATTCATTTCTTTACTATTTTTCATCTTACATAATGAACTCTAGATTGATCGGTATACTCTACTTATTTGCTAAGTTTTGTTAAATAGTTATACTGATTATCAGTAATCAAGAAAGAATAAGGATTGATAGATAAAACTGATAGATAGTTAATCATTATTAGTATTTCATGGCATGCATCTTGTAGGGACATAATAATCTAAGATTTATTGAATGGTGGTTAAGTTTGAAGGATAAATTTTTGAGGCCATTGATTCACCCCCCCTCAGTTATTACTAACAAATTGATTAATATCTGATACAATGATGTCTGATGCGAAAATCTGATGTGAAACTTGATGCAAAACCTGATACAAAACATGACATGAATCTTAATGTGAATCTGATGCAAAACTCAATGACAAAAAACCCTGATTTGATTGATGCCCCACTGATAATGATTAAAATTTTTAATGCCCTAGATGTGGATGATGCAGATTTGATTGATAAGACATTGCCCATGATTTGAAAAGAAAACTTAATATGAATCCTTGATGCTGATATTCTACAGATATGATGCCCCATCGGGAAATGAATCGAAATGATTTGGATGATTTGATTTATTTTGGGAAATTTTGATTTGTTTCCCGATAAAATTAATTTGAAAATGCCCCAGTTATGAGAGAATTTGATGCCAATAGCTATGATTGAGAAAATTTTGTTGATGTTTTAGATACATTGATGATGTTTGGATATCACTTGATGTCAGTCAAAATCACTTGGTTGATGTTGTATTGATGTCAATCTGATAGGATAGTTAGGTTGATAAATTGATTTGATAAATTGATAATTCAATCTCAAGATCTAGAGAGATGAACAAATTGATGTGCTCAAAATGAGCAAATGGATGATAGGATAAATGAATGATATTAAATGATCAATTAGATGATTTTGTTGGAAAGTTGACTCCTAGAGGATAAATGACTTATTTTGTGTTGTCATTATGGCAACAAATTCATATTAAGTTTCTGTCAAAGATAACTTAGAAGACAAAATGACTAAGTATGGAAAACAGGATAGACAGAGTTATACAACGATCAACACATTAGCGCACATGTGAGAGATCAAATCAGAGTATGTGTGTTTCAATATATGTTCTATGTGATGTATACATACTAAGTCTAGACACACGTGGTACAGAATGATAGTATGGACAAGTTACAGGAAGAATAGTACTACTATAGTTTAGGAAACAGAGCATGTAGCTGACTTCAATTTTTGGATCAGCGTGAATTTTTTTGTTGTGTAAAGGCCAAGTGCCTTTGATTATATGTTTGTAATAATGTCTTTAGTATTTTTTTAAACATGCTTAAACCAATTTTTTTGGAAGCGCTGTGTATTATGTTTTTAGGGCCGACTATAGTCTTGTTTTGAGTCGCGTCTATTTGGACATGAACATATAAATATGTAATGTAAATGTATATTACAAGTGTCGAAGAATATGGATGAGAAAGAGATAGAAGAGAAGTATAGTGAAGTCAGTATGAGATAAATCTCTTTAAGAGAGTAAGAGCATTAGTGCATAAATGGAACTGATCAGACAACAGTGTCATCACAGTAGTTCATTTTTGATATAGTGTATATCAACTATTAGAAGGTTGTAGCCTTCACCTTATTGGGCAGTGAGCTCAGGAAGTGAGCCAAACACCTTTAACAGGGTTTTTTAATAGACTCCTAATAGGGTCATTGTACTTGGATTGTAAAGACTTCTCCTAACATGGCAAAGGAACTTTAATAGGTTCATTATACTAGTGCAATATTTTTGGGTACTAATTCCCACCGGGGTTTTCCTCTGATCAAGGTTTCCCCGTAAACATATCATGTGTTATGAGTTCTTGTGTTAAGCTTCATTGAATGTATGTTTGATTTATGTTTAAAGTGATCAAATATAATTAATAGACAAACATTGTTTCACCCCCCTCTTAGTGTTTCTAACAGATTTGACTAATTGATAATTGATTTGATTGAAAAATAAACTTCCACTAGAAAATTAATGGTGCGAGGCTCATGGATATGGACATTTAATATGATTCAAGTGCAGATATAGATATAAGTGATGGACAAAATAAGGTTTCCACTAGTTGATTAGATGATTAGGTTTCCCCTAGGTGAGAACTAGATGTATAGTGATGATATCCTTGATGTAGCATGTATCATTTGATGGATTAGACATTTGATGATGTAACCATGATTAACTTCAACCCCCTTTTGGGAAAATCCCATATCAACTAAAATGAAAGACTGATCTATATGAATGCATCTAATTGTCACTTTTTCTTGCAAAATAAATTCAAAAGGAGATATTTTTCATCATCAAGCTTTTTGGAACCTGAAAAAGGTACAACCCTCACTAGTTAGATTTGCAAACCATGAGAGTATGACTACCGCTTTCATCAGATTCAATGTTGCAAGTGGATTTTTGTATTAAGATATGAGAGATATAAATGACCAAGGTATCCTTTTGCCTAAACAAACAAAGATTGAATCCCTTCCATATGCAAAATGTCCTCGATGACTGTTTGATGCTCATGTCTTTAGACAAAGTTTTATACTTTAATGAATCAATCTTAAAAATAGTCACACAGAAATCAAGAAAAATGTCATGCTTTCGTCATCACTGATCTAGTTGAACATAATTGATTGGCTAGAAACACATCATTTGAAAATTCAATACCTCATCAAAAACCATAGTGCTATTGCTATTGTATCCATATTTCAAGTAGAATTCCATCTATTCTCATCTGTTAGGTTTTGTTAATTTTTAATCCTGATAATAATAAGTCAATGAAGGTCAAGGATTACGCCGCATCAAAATTGGATGTGAAATTGAAGAACAATGTAAATAAAAGGTTCAAGTGTCTATTTGGTTGGTTTGATGCATTGATTCATGTGCATTAGTGCCTACTTGTTGAAATCCTTTTATTTGGATCAATGGCCCTAGTTGAAAAGAAATGTGTTAGGCTTGGGAAAACTTCCAAAATATGACAAAAGCTCAATTTATGCAAGATGCGGCTCAGAGAATTTATGCAAGATTTTTGATTTTTTGATTTTTTTATGTTTTTGGATTTTTAGAGAGTTTTTTATTTTATTTTCATTTTTTAGAAATTACCAGCTCTCAAACAAGATCACATTGGTTTTCCCCCAATGTCTAGCAAGGTATAGGACATGAAAAATGGATGAGCAAGCTGATGTATTAGAAATGGATAAGCAATGATGGATGAAGCATATTTAGTGAATGTAACCTGTAGGACCATCTCCTCAATATTACCCAAGCTAAGGAAAAATAATATAGCAATGTGAAGCATGTTTTTGGATAATCAATGGAAGCCAATGATGCAGTGCTAGATAGCATATAGGATAATGATCTATTGTCATGAAAGTGGGTGGTCCAAAAGAGTGGACGTGTCACGAGGATTTTTGAAAACAAATTTTGCACTTTATGTTCTTTATTTTGATCAAGACCAAGGGGTCAATTTGGATAAGACACAGATAGGATACCACAATTAGGATAAAGGGGTGATGGAGGCTATGAGGGGATGGTTTGGGATTATTGCAAGACTACTTAGAAATAATGAAGGTAAATTAGGGATAAGCAAGATCATGATAGGGTAGCATGGATGCAACATAGGGTGATGGAAAGAATAGTGGATATCAGGATACTTGATGCTCATAGATATGTTCAACCTTGTCAATATCAAAGGTGAAAGAAGGAATATGGATGTAAGTGAGATAAATGGTAGGAACATGAAGGATTGAAGATATCATGGATGAAACTTTCCCCCAATTGTAGAGTGCATGAAGGAGGAATTATGCATGATGTCTGTTTGCAAGGTTTTCATCATGGTACTTGTCCAAGGTAACACAAGAAGTGGTTTTCACCATAGGATGGATTTATTTCTTTTTAATTTTTCTACCAAGGTGTTTATTTACCAGGTTTTCACCAAGGCACTCTTTATTACTTTTTTTTTTTCTTCTTTTTTGGTATTTTAAAAAATTTCCCCAACATTTGGATCTTTGAACAATGCTCTTCTAAAAGATCTACTATAATAAACCATGACCATGGCTAGGATGCTCAAATATATTGATAAGGTGATGAAAAGGGATAGATATGGAAGATAAAGGTAGATTTTGGTTAAGGTTTTATGCCATAGATTGGATAAGATGGATGGAAATGTAAGACCCCTCCTCATATGCACCTGATTAAGAATGACTTACTAATTAATTGAGATTATGGTTTGAATAAATAGTACTAAATGTATTATCTAAAGTAGTTGTGCATACCAGTAGTTAAGAAATTTACAGCATTAGACGATTATGATTAATGAAAAAATAAGTAGGGTTTCATAAAATTGCTATCTTTTGACGCGATCATGATTTGACTTTCAATATTTTGAAAGATGTTACATGATTTACTAATGAGACATTGTAAGAATGTTAATGTTATAAGATGCCTTATCATATGATGCTAGTTATGAAGCTGTGATGATTATGCTGTATGTAATCAGATAGTTAATTGATAATATTAGACTATTCAGAATTTGATTTGGAATAATTGATAAATCTGGGTTTAAA
>MU223645.1:1290376-1316352 GCA_018584345.1 Thuja plicata
CCATCTGATAGTGTCGTCGGTTAGAAATTGATACTGAATCAAAACTATTTTCTCTTAGTTCATCGAATTGATTACCTTTCCGTCAGCACCCAGGATCAGTTGTAATAATCTACGGAATCTGCAAACTATTAACCGAAGCTAATTAAAAAGAGAATAATTTTATTTATGTTTGTGGTGTGATCAGGGTCTGTATCTGACGAATGTTAGCACGTACAAGATTTGAGTAATTGAATCTTGAATACTCGACTATTGACAACCTTTAAATATAATAAAAAATAAATATATATATAAAAATTTTTTTTGTAGTGGTGTTTGTAGTTGTGTTTTTTTCCATGGAAATTTTGGGCATGACAGGAAAGATGGAAAGTATGTGTTGGATAATGAATGTGAGGATAAGAAGAAGGTATGTTGTGGATGGAAATGTTGGTAAGATCAACTTTGACACACACTTTGAAGGGTGGTGGAATTATGGAGGAACAATGGATGAAGGAGGTGAAGATGTAGCTAAGATAGTGGATTTTGGGATATAGGAAACCAAAGTAGACTTGGAAAGTGGAAAATGTCTAGAAGGAGATGGAGTGAAAGCCTTTGGAAGCTTGAATGTCAACTTTGATTTTTCTTTTGTGTGAAAGTATTTCAAAAGTGACTTGGGAATCCACACAGTCTTTGATTTTTCTTTCTTTTGTGATACTTTAGAATTCATTTCTTCAATGAGGGATTTAGGAACCCACATTTTCTTTTATTTTTCTTTCTTTTGTGATTCTTTCAAATGCATTTCTTCAATGAGGGATTTAGGAACCCACATTTTCTTTGATTTTTCTTTTTTCTTAGTGGACCTTTGCGGTTTCTTTGATATTTCATTTTTCTTTTCATTCACATGTCGATTAGATGGGACATGGTGATATTTATACACATGTGGATTCTTGGATTTTTAATTTTTATGTTGCACATCCAAATTGATTCCAAAAGACTTGGGACTTATGAATGAATAGGAATGGTATGGAGGTTTCATATGGATTGGGGTTTGAACATTCTTCAAGTATGTATGCCTTCATTGATCTTGATACATGGTAGGGTAAGTGAATGGAGAGATAGGGATGGTAGGCATGATTGATTGAGGAATATAGGGACCCAATATGGATGGAAGGGATGAAGACTTTATATTTGGGACATAGGAACACAAAATGGATTTGGAGGATGGTTAAGGAATAAGGTTGTGTTTAAATGAAGGGAGATAAGGTGTGAAAGGGATGTAAACATCTTTGGAGTGAGCTGCATTGCTGAGGTTCTCATCTTTAAGTTTTATCTTTATACCAATAGGCTCATGAATAGATTTCATAGGAACAAATTTGATAGGATCAACTGAAGCTTGAAGGGATTTATCATCATTCAAGGGATTTGGAAGAATGATGGTTTATTGAGGTGAATATGGAGGGATATGACAAGGAGTTGATGGGATACTTTTATCTTGAAAAGGATCTTTGGATGGTGTAGAGACAATATTTTTCTCTTGATTTTCAATATGCTCATTGGAAATGGTGGATAGGATATCTTGATCTTTCTTGGGAAGTGAGAAAAATATGGAGCTTGGAAGGACACTTTGTTCTTGACCTATAAGGATATCATCTTAGAAGAAATCAAAGGGTGCAAGGGGATCATCATGGGATTCTATGGATATGAGAGCTTCATCAAATATGGGAGGAGATTGTATAACATCTTGATCTTGATCTTTATTGGTATTTTTTCTTCACACTTTGGATTATCCTCTTGGCATGGATCCACTTCTAAGGATAAGGTATGAGTTTGGGTATGCATTAGGGATTCTTGGAAGAATTATGTAGGATCCTTTTGAATGGGTATAATAGACATTGAAGCACATGAAGGTTTGGGGTGTTAGAAACACTGAGAGGGGAGGGGGGTGAATCAATGTTTTTCTATTTATTATATTTTAGAAACTTAAACATAAATCAAGCATACATTCAATGAAGCTCAATACAAGAACACATAACACATGATATGATTATGGGGAAACCTTGATCAGAGGAAAATCCCAGTGGGAATTAGTACCCACAAATATTGTACTAGTATAATGAACCTGTTAAAGTTCCTTTGCCCTGTTAGAAGCAGTCTTTACAATGCAAGTACAATGACCCTATTAGAGTCTTTAAAAAACCCTGTTAAAGGTATATGGCTCACTACCAGAGCTCACTTCTCAATAGGATGAAGGCTACAACCTTCTGATAGTTGATATACACTATATCAAAAGTGAACTGCTATGATGACACTGCTGTTTGATCAGTTCTGTGTATGCACTGATACTCTTACTCTCTTAAAGAGCTTTATCTCATACTGAATTCATTATACTACTCTTCTATATCTTACTCATGCATATTATTCGACACTTGTATCATAACTTTACATTACATACTTATATGTTCATACCCGAATAGACGCGACCCAAAACAAGACTATAGTCAGCCCTAAAAACATAATACACAATGCTTCCAAACAAATTGGCTTAAGCGTGTTTAAAAAAATACTAAAGACATTATTAAAAACATATAATCAAAGGATCTTGGCCTTTACATAACAAAATAATATACATTGATCAAAACACTTAGTCAGCTTTCATGCTCTGTCTTCTGGACTGCTGGTGCACTGATCTATTTGTAACTTCTCCATACTATCATGTCATACCATGCATGTCTGGACTTAGTATGTATACATCACATAGAACATATATCTAAATGTGCATACTCTGATTCGATCTCTCACATGTGCACTGTGTAACACCCCAAAATTGGCATCTTGCATCTCTAACCAATTTTGTTGCATTTGTCATTCTTCTGAATCATCAAAGTCCTATTGTACTAGGCAATTCTGAGTTTTAACCGACTCTACTCAACCTGAGTGTCAAATGTAGAAAATCCTAAATATGCATTAATCATACATCATATTTAATTCCTAAATATTCATTGGCTAAACAAACCTTATGATCAAATTAATTTAATTAATAAAGTCCTAGCACTTAAATTAAATTAAATTCACCCTCTTTAGCTGAGACACATGAAAAAGGAATTAAATGATATTTAATTATTAAATAAATATCCTCATTTTCAATAATTGAATTTAATATTCAGATAATTAAGAAAAAGCAATTATGAGGTCATATTTATTTAATTAATTGAATATCCTATCAAAAATCTTATCTTTGTTCAGAAATAGAATCTTTGAATTAATTGTGCTTTAAAGAGAAAGAAAACAATTTAATTCAAATAAAACAGAATTAAATCAAAGAAAGAAAATAGCTAAAGCAAAAAGAAAACAATTTATTGAATTCTTTTCAATAATGCTTTCTAATTTAAACTGGCTTTTCTATCTATTTTATTTCAAAGAGGAAAGTTTCCATTCTGATCATCTCCGAGTCTATAAAAGAACTCTCATTCTTCATTCAAAACCGCCCGATTACTTCCTGAAACCCCCACTCATTTTTATGCATTGTTAGAATACCGAATTATTATCTCATTTATTAATATCTCAAATAGAATAATTTTCATATTACAATAGAATAGTTTCAATTTCTAGAATAATTGCATTGAAAATCATGTCATAGATTATCTTACATCTCTCATTTCTTAGTATAATATTGCATTGTATTGCATTTATTATGATAAATTATTCGTTCCTAGATTGGTCCATGGTTGTGAGACTCTCATTTTGAGAGAAATTTCAAAAACCCCATCTGGATAGAAGGCAATAGGTCAAATCATGTAGGCAGACAGGATGAATAATCTCATATTCAATCTTGTGTGTACCTGGTGAAGAAGGACTATGTTGAAGTGTATGGTGAATTAACAAGGCCAAATTTAGCACATACATTTTTGGCACCCACCGTGGGGTAGGTACATTTATGTTCTGGCCTCATTTCATTTCATATTTCTCTTTTTTCTTACATTATGTCTGTACTTCTGTACAGGTTCTATTTTAACTTCATGTGAACTTTCTGTACATCTCGCGCAAACTTTCTAGTTCTTCGCGTGGAACACAGAACTTCTTCGCGTGACCTAGCATCCTTTATCGTGCAAAATTATAGACTAGAGCTTTTAGTTTGATATTTTATTGCCTTGATTTTATAACCACCTACTATTTTCTGACATTGGTGCTTCTACGATTTTAGCTTTTTGAAACAGCATAACAGTGGTTTACAGGATGCTGAGACAAAAAAGCCATCATAAACTTCTGACATGTTTGTTGCAGGATGCTAATATGAAGAAAGGCATTACAAAATACTAATGGGTTTTATTGCAGGATGTTTGTCAAAGACCTTGCTTGTTTTCACAACTTCCTTTATCTGTTTTCAGTAGTTAAAACACACTTCGGTTGGTGCTTAAAATGAATCATTATCTTGCGTGATTGAAGTGTTTTTTAGATTGTAATCCTAAGAACTACATGAACGTATCCTCTCCCCTTGCCTTTATGGATCTTGGGTGTAAGAGAAATTCATGTGATTCTTCTAGAGTGGCTACCTCCTAAGAGCTTTAGCAGAGCCGGTGAGAGTGGATGCTCAACCGGTAACAGGCTAAAGCCAAGCCCTTCCAAACCAGTATACAAAAAATGCTATTGTGATTAATGTCACAATAGACAGGTGTGAATTCATTGTGGAAACCAAAATATCCTCCAATACCCTAGTGGTGCGTTAAAGTCCCAACATCATTAAGGTAAAATCCTTGCTTTGAATGGATTGGGAGAGCCCCCTTTATTGGGAAAATGACTTGATCACAACCACCTGAACGAATGTCCTTACTACAAACTGTTGTTCCAATTTTCCAAAAACCCTCTATCTATTGGCGCGGAAGGTCAGAGACCAACTAAGACACCCCACATTTTTACAGCTTTTAGTAGAGATAAAAAACCTTTGGGAAGCAATTCCTTTGGGGTCCGAAGCTTGGTATGCCTGAGAAGTGAGTGCATATGTAAGGAGGATCCCGTGCTTGCAAGCTTCTAAGTTATACACTAAGAGTAAGTGTAGCTAAACTTTAGTTCAAGTGGGGACTCAACAGATATTGTCCTGGCTATCCTAGGGTTGTGATGTTCTTGTTCTGGTACTATAAACATTCTATTTAATGTGTTTTGCGTGGGTGTATCATTTGAACAATCTAAGCTATCATCAAAACACACAAACTGTCAATCTTGAACATGTCCAAAACAATCTATAACTTGAACTATCTGTCAGAAAACAACATGACTTCATCTTGGAAAATGCAAATTGGTCTTAATAGTCTGATTCTATAAATGTCCTTTTTTCAACATTTGCATAGTTTCACGCAAAATTTCTAAATCTTCACATCATTCGGTGAGAATCTTCGCGCGATACGTAGTATATTGTCGTGCGATATTTGGCAATAGTGCCTTTACTCTATCAGTCTTTATTCTATCAAACTGGTGTCATTCTTCATGCCAAGAAAACATTTCTTCATGCGGTTCAGTGAGAAAATTTGTGCGACAGAGCATTTTGTTGCGCAAAACTACAGTCTTTTGTCCAAAATAGCGAGTTAAAATCTATCATTCAGTTGTACTTCTATCAAATTTGGTCTCTGATATGGGTCTATTTTTTTCCATTCATCTTCACACAGTCTAAAACTTGGTTTCTTGGGTTGAGAACTATGTGATTCTTGCTTAAACTGGTCTTGTCTCATGTCCTTTTGATTTATTTCATCCGTGTCGTCATGTCTTGTGTCGCAATAGTCATCTCTTGGCTTGTTTTAGCCTCATCTTAGATGATTTGTAGCAAGGATACTTCCCCTTCTGGCATGTTTGTGCAATTAATTTGAGACAGTTTCAATTTTGGTCCTAGTTCACATTCCTTGTTCAAAACTTTATCTATGACTATCGCAACTCAAAGTGGTAAAACATTTCCTTCAATCAATCAAGATGAATCTGTACTTTCCACACCATTATCGACTACATCTAGTAAGGAATCATCTCAATCTCCTTCCCTGGTACAATGACCTTACAATAAAAGTTCATTTCCTATGGATCTTAGTAGGGTTCAAAATCCTTTGTTCCAAGAAGACCCAAATTTAGAGAACACTCAATATTTTCATACCAAGTCTTTACACCTTGAATCCTTTCATTTTGGAAAGATGGCAGATCATAACCAATTAGGTGGTGAGGTTAGTAGAACTGATCTCTTTAAAACTTGGGGTAAGTCCCAATCTCAAGACCCCCCTAATGATGTAGAAGTTGAAATCACTCAAGAAGAGATTACACACGCTCGTGCTAACAAAGAATTCTTTAAAATGATGGAAATTATACTAGCTGAGGAAAAAGAAAAATACATTCTTGAACTAGCCAATCAAGGGGCTAAGTTACCTTCCAATTATGCTTTAGAAACACTTGTTGAGAAAGAGGAAGAAACTAAAAAATTTCCGCTTGCGCAAGGAAATGCAAACTATGCGAGAGAAACTCTCTCAACTCTTGAAAAAGAAAGACAAACCTGTCACACAATTCACGTTGGAAAGCATCTGTCCTTTCCTATTTGATAAATATCTTCACATGCCTCCTTTTCCCAAAGGAGTTGAACTTCCTAAATATGACAAATACTTGGGTACATCTGACCCTCAAGACCATTTGAGAGAGTTTGGTGCTCTCTCCATGGAATTCATGCATGAAACAACCTATCTTATGCATCTTTTCCCATGTAGTTTGGGAGGATCAGCTATGGAATGGTTCTCTAGACTACCAACTGGCATCAAGACCTTTGACAAAATTGCCAATTTATTTCTAAAACATTATTCTCACAACATCCAACATCTGGTTCATATTCAAGATCTTTGCAACTTGAAACATAATAATGGGGAATCCTTCTTGGCATTTCTTCAAAGATGGAGACAACTCTATACACGATATTCTTGCAAGATACCTGAATCAGAAAAGTTGGACATCTTTCTCGATAATCTTCTCCCCAAATTTGGGTATCAAGTACAACTACAAGGTCCTCTAACCTTTGATGAAATTATTAAACAAGCTGTAAGAATCATGACATTTATGATCAAGAAAGGCGAATTGACCTTACACAAGGAAAATAAACAAAGGTCTTCTTCCTCAAGCAAAGATAAATCCAAATTTGCCAACAAGAACCAAAATGTTGTGAATGATGGTGTTGTAGACAATGTGACTGCTAAGCCTTCCAAGGCTGCCTTTAATCTCACTACCACGATGCAAGTGGCCAAAGCCACTAAACAGGCTGTGGAAAAATCCAAACTGAGTACTTCATGATTTTCTGGACCTAAACCTTGGGCTCCTAGGCCCAAGCGTGAGTTCACGCCTTTAGGAGAACCTCTTGAGGAAGTTTACAAGACTCTTGTAGACAACAATTCACTTACTCCATTGGCTAATCCATGACCTTATGATCTACAACCAAGACCCTCTTGGTGGAATGAATCTACTTATTGTGATTTTCACCAAAACAAAGATCATAAAATAGCTACTTGTTTTAAGCTGCGGCATACAATCTAGGATCTCATCGATAGTGAAGTTATTGCTATGGGAAGTCACAACAAAAAATTTGATCACCAAGCTTTCAAGGATCCATTTCCTCCTCATGGAAAGGTAAATCATCTAAAGGCAAAAATACTAATGCTAAGGTCAACTATAGTTACACCAATAATGACAATGTCATTAATATGGTTGAACCTATTGACACTGAATATTGTAATGTCCTCATTATTAAGGGAAAGAAAGATACTTCTAAGTCCAAAACACCTTTAATTTTGTGAGGGTCTACACCTCAGTCTTCTGAACAAGGATAGTCTCAAGTGAGTGCTAATATTGTTACTCGATCTCACGCTAAAGTCATTCTTAAAGGCCCTGAGCTTTCTATATCTACATCAACTCAACCTTTAGAAAAAAATAAGGTTGATTCTACTACTATGAATCCCAAAGTGGGTTCCTCATCTAATGCTACCAATTATAGCATTCTTGATCAATTGCAATATACTAATGCTTAGATAACTATTTTTGAGCTCCTAAAAATCTCCCCTGCTCATAGAAAAATCCTGGACAAAGCCCTCACTGAGAAAATGTCCCAAAAGATCTTGATCTTGACTGGTTTCAATCTATGGTAGGTCACTTGACCTCCTCACATTATTTGACTTTCTCTAAGGAAGATGACCATTCTTTGAGTCACCCGCATAATAATCCTTTTCACATTGAAGTCATGATAGGTCCAAAGTGTGTTTGTCGTGTTCTCATAGATAATAGTGCTGGCCTAAATATTTTCTCTGCTAGTTTCCTTATTGAGTTAGGTTATGGCAAAGATTGCATTGATTCTCACAAAATGATTACCATTAAATCTTATGTTGAGGAAGAACATAAATCCAAAGGTTTAGTTGTTTTTCCAATTAGAGTTGGTCCTGTTGAATGAGACATTATCTGTCAAGTTCTTGACATCCCTTTGGCATACAATATCCATGAAATGCAAGCTGTCCCTTCCACATACCATCATTGCATTAAGTTCCCATTCCAAGGTTCTGAAGTGGCTATACTTGCTAATACATGCTATGATTGCAATGCCCTCACAAAATCTACTGACATCCTTGTACCTACCAACAGAGAATCTATTGAAATCCTTGAGGATAAATTAAAAGAAATGGAAAAGAACTTGACTCTCAAAGAAATTGATGTGGGAGGATATTAGATTGGACCTGTATTATCTATTACCTCTTTGCCTTTGTCTCCCCATTCTTTTGGGAGACCTTCTGAGAACACTAAACCTTCTACGGTTCCTCCTCCAACAAAGTATGGTGGTAGCTTTGTACAAGCCACAGTACCATTAGAAGAAGAAGCTGAAAATAGAGCTATCAAAGCTTGGATCTATAAAGGAGAAGACAATTCTGAAAATACTCCTCCTTATGACATGAAACCTAAGCAATATGGTAAATGTTTATCTATTATGTAATGTTTTGGCTATAAAGGGGATGGTCCCATAGGTGCGAATCATAAGGGGTTGATTGCACCACTTGAAGCTATTGGTCACAAAACACATGACTCTATAGGTATAGGATTCTAGAAACTCACATTCCAATTCGGAATAAAAAATTTTGTGCCTCGAGAAGATAATAAACCAACACCTGAAGAAACACCTATAATTGCAGAACCTAAAGACAACTCTGATGAGGATACTTTTCCTTATCCTATTCCACTAGACCTGGCAAAATTCTTTGTTGAGCCAGATAACTTTGTACCACGTGTCAGTACAGTAGACACTAACAGTAATTTTGATACCACCACTTCACTTTCTCCATTAACTTATGAGGATTGGAAAAAGAGATATACTCTAAATCCTAGTCATCAAGGTGATTTATACATACCACCACCCTTTCAAGAATAGTTTGACCAGGAATTCCAGTCACTTCTCATTACACAAGAGGAAAATGATGCTACAAATACTACTAAGATACCTAGGTCAACAGGTTCTCATTTGACCATAGTAGAGGTTCTAGGTAGAACTCATCCCAACTGGGGACAAATAGTTGATTTTACTCACGTTCTTGACATGAGACCTAATGATGAAACAGACTCCCATGAATATGAGTTTGACAGCTTGTCCTCTGCCACTTTTGACAGAGATACAGATACAAAAAATACATATGAAAACCTTCTCAAAGTAGGTGAATGGTCTAGTGTAGGGTCACATGAGTCTGACTCCCTAGATGTTAACATGTCATCTACTACAGTCGCTAGAAATCAAAGGAATTCGACTATACCTTTGGATGAGATCACTTTGGGTCTTGACTTACTTATCCATGCCTTTGATGATTATACCATAAATGCACTTGAACTCATCACTCCTCTTTCACTTCACCATCTCGAGCTTATAAACTAGAACTCTACCTCCCCATCTAATGAAGTCCTTACATTCCAGAATGATTATGCTCTTGCCTGTTACCTACACGCTATCAAACCTATAACATCTCCTACCAGTGAAGAAAGTGTCAACATGATTGAGGCTGACATCAAGTATCTTATTCACAAAATAAAAAGAAGAAAAAATAGGCACTCTGATGGTGAAAACCACCTTGTGGCAGTATCAGAGCCTAAAATAGTCAAAATAAAAGATGTAACCAAAGGTGAAAACCTCTCTGAGGTGCCTGCGGATGAGATACTTGACGCACTCCCAAGTCATTTTCAAGAAAGGTCATCTATTCTTATTGAACCAAATCAACCTATCAACTTGGGTACAGACGTAGAACCTTAGATTATTCACTTGGCACAATCACTATCAGAGGAAGAAAGAGAGGAATTCACTGCATTCTTTAGAAACAAAAAGATTAACTTTGCATGGAAATATTCAGATATGCCTGGATTGGACCTTAATCTAATCATGCATCATCTATCCATTGCACCAGGTGTTAAGCCCATCAAGAAGAAGCTTCAAAAAATGCATCCACATGTAGCTCTACTTGTCAAAGCTGAGTTGGAGAAATTGCTTAAGGCAGTGTTTATTAGAGTAATTGATTATGCTGAGTGGATCTCTAATATTGTTCCAGTATCGAAACATGATAAATCTATAAGAGTCTGCACTCACTTTAGAGACCTAAATTTGGCATGTCCTAAGGATGATTTTCCATTGCCTAATATTGATATGATCATAGATATGATAGCTGGGTATGAAATATATTCACTAATGGATGGTTTCTCTGGCTATAACCAGATAAAAATTGTGCCAGAAGACCAAGAGAAAACAACTTTCACATGTGCCTAGGTTACCTTCTGTTGGAATGTCATGCCCTTTGGACTCAAAAATGCTGGTGCTACATATCAGAGAGCGGTTACCACCATATTTCATGACATGATGCATAAAACTATGGAAGATTACATGGATGACACTTTGGCTAAGAGCATGCACCAAAAGAAACATCTTACTGATCTAGGTCCTATACTAGATCGTATGGAACAATTCAGTCTAAGGCTCAATCCTAAGAAATGCGCATTTGGGGTAACATCTGGAAAGTTACTTGGCTATATCATCTCTGCCAAAGGCATTGAAGTGGATCCTAAAAAATTACAAGCTATTATGGAAATGCCGCCACCAAATAATATTAGACAAATGAGAGGACTTCAAGGCCGTCTGCGGTCTATCCAGTGTTTTATCTCTCAACTGGAAAACAAGTCACAACCATTTACCAAGGCTTTGCACAAGGGTGTGGCTTATCAGTGGAATAAATAATGTGATGAAGGGTTCAAAAAAATCAAGCAATATCTTGTGAACCCACCAATCTTGATGCCTCCCATTCATGGGAAGCCACTTATACTTTACATATTTGCTACGGATACATCATTGGGTATCTTATTGGATCAAGAAGATTAGTACAAGAAAGAAAGGGCTATCTATTACATCAGTAGAACTTTGGTCTCATATGAAACAAAATATTTAGCTATAGAGAAGGCTTGCCTTACAGTTGTGTTTGCTTCACAAAAATTGTGACACTATATGCTGGCTCATACTACATGTCTAATTGCTAAAATTGACCCTCTAAAATATTTACTCAATAAAGCTACCCTCACAGGTAGACTAACTAAATGGGTCATGCTTCTCAGTGAGTTTGATATTGAATATGTTGAAAGGAAAGCCATTAAGGGCCAAGCAATAGTAGATAGGTTGGAAGAAGCACCTCTAGTTGATCATCAACCATTGCACATTAAATTTCTAGATGAGTCCATATTACTTCTTACACATCGCTCATGGACTATGTTTTTTGATGGTTCATTTACCCAACAGGGGTTAGGTGTTGGGATACTGTTCATTACACCTCAATGGTACTCATTACCAAAATCATACAAGATGTTGTTTCCTTGTATGAATAACATTGCTGAGTATGAAGCCATCTTCAATGGTATGGAGATCACCCTTGAGTGGCACGTGGATGAACTAAATGTTCTTGGAGATTCCCAGTTGGTCATTAATTAGGTCAATGATATCTATCAGACAAGGGATGAAGAGTTGGTACCTTACAAATGGTTGGTTGATGATCTTAAATTGTATTTTACTCATATCACATTTCAACAGGTTCTGAGGGCAGATAATAAAGAGGCAGACACCATGGATACTCTTGCCTCTATACTGCAAATGCCTAAAAATAATTTTAGGCATGAATTCCTGGTGGAGACGTTACGCTACCCAGCCTATGACTCCCCTGACTCTTGGATGATCTGTTCTATCATAGGACATGACTCATCCCGCTACCATCACATCTTCTCCTACCTACATGACCAGATTATTCTAGACACTTACTCCCAGAATGAGAAATGTCACCTAATCTGTAGTGCTTCATGATTTGTCATCATTTCTAATGACTTGTATAGATGTGGTCTAGACGGTACCCTCCTTAGGTGTTTAGAACCCAATGAATCCAAACAAACATTAGTAGAGGTGCATGAAGGCATCTGTGGGTCACACTCTAACAGCCTAACATTGGCCCGCAAACTTATTAGAGATGGTTACTATTGGCCAGATATGGAAAAAGAAGCAACATAGTTTTCTAAGTCTTGTAAACAATGTCAATTACATGGAAACCTGATTCATGCTCCTGCCAAGGAGATGATTCCATTCATTACTTTCTGGCCATTTAGCAATGGGCCTTTGATTTAGTGGGTTAGATCTACCCCTCATCCTCCAATGGACATAAGTTTATCATTACCGCTACAGATTATTTTACTAAGCGGGTGGAGGTAGTCCCTCTCATTGTTGCTAGTAGAAAAATAGTAGCTATGTTTATTCTCAACTACATCATCTGCAGGCATGGTGTACCCTCCTCAATTATCACAGATAATGGGGGACAATTTAAAAACAAGGATTTGACAGAGATCTACTCTAAATTTAAAATTACTCAACATTGGTCTTCCATCTATTATCCTGAAGGTAATGGACAGGCAGAAGCATCCAACAAAAAAATCCTTAAGATCCTACATCGCATAGTACATAAGTCTAGACGAGATTGGCATCTTCAGATCAATCCAGCTCTTTGGACATATAGGACAAGTATAAGAACACCAACAGGGGCTACACCCTATGCGTTGGTTTATGGAGCAGATGCTGTACTACCTATTAAGGTTGAGATTCCTTCCCTGCAAGTCTCTTTGAAAGGCCTCATTACTGATGAAGATACTAGAATATCTCGGCTAAAAGAGTTATAATTACTTGATGAACATCACTAAGTGGTGTTCGATCACCTGAGAGCATACCAAAAGAGGATGTCCAAAAGCTATAACAAGAAGGTTCGACCAAGGGACTTCCAAGCGGGTGACCTTATTCTGAGGGAGAACCCTAAGAATCAGCAACATCAAGTCCAGAAAGGCAAGTTTGAACCTAATTGGCTCGGCCTGTATATTGTTACTATAGTATTTGGGTCTTGTACCTACCAACTCTCGACTACTGAAGGAGAACAACTCAAAGATCCCATTAACACTCTTCATCTGAAGCGGTTCTACAACTGAGACATCTTTAGTATGCTCATGTATATACTAAATGTCCTAAAAAATGATCATCTTAGTGAAAACCTAATGATAGGTGCTTTGATGTATCTCCAAAAAAATATATATTCCAACAAATACAAAAAAATTAAAAAATTGAAAAATACAAAAAAAAGAGAAAAAGTGCCATTGACAAAAACCTGGAAAACAGGCATCATGGTAGCAAAAACAAATTTCTGCCAAGAAGGTGAAAACTTGGTAAACAAGCACCTCTTGTTCCACAATGCTATATCTGTCGTAGCACTACTTGGCTTTACGCATTCACTTTCCTGCATTTTCTGCTTTCCATTCTTCCCTGCTTACATTTGCTTTCAGTTCCCGTCAAGAAACCAACTCACATGGATTGAAACTGGTCATACTCTCAGGGAAACCCTCCTGATCTAGACCCTCCTGATCTAGGGGGCACTATTCTATTATCTTGTAAGGATCTTCTTCACATTAGTCACCAATGGTTCTCACTGTGTCTGCCTACTGATGTCTAGCTTATACTATGATCGCTTCATTTGAGCATCTCTCTCGCGTCAATCACCAGTGGTTCTCACCGTGTCTGCCTACTATTGCTATTCTATCAAGATTGCTCACATTTGTTATAGTTGGAGTTGTACTCAATTTCTCTATCTATCGATACTCAGTCTTGACAATTCTATGCTTTAGTTTGTATATATCTTTTGGTCACTTTTGTGATACTCTGGTTCATTTGTGAACCCTCCTGACTTGACATTGATTCAGCGCCATATGCTTGGGGGCACTCACATCTCATTTTTCCTTGCAACATACGTCAATTTAGTCATCATTACTTGGGGGCATGGGTCCCCCATTTGAACATATCTTTGGTTTACATCTAGAGTCAGTAATCTTGTCACTTCTCAAGGACAACTCGCTACTGACACAAACTAGTGTTTTTCAACACCACCATAAACAGTGTTTTTTAACACTATCTTTGGACACATCTGTGTTTTTTAACACACATTAGATATCTCAAACATAAACATCTATCGATAACAATCAAACACAATGCACTCACAAGTACAACGGTGTTTTTTAACACCCTCTAAACATGAATATATTTGAAAACTTTGAAACTAGCTGAGCTATGTTTGAATATTTCTTTGTATGCTATCTATTCTCATGGATTTCATTGATATTTTCTTTGTCTACTGCTTGTTGGTGTAGTCCCGATGATCTGGCAATGTAAAATAAGTGTATGTGATAAGAGCTCCCGCACTAAGGTGGAACAGCCTCACATCCCTTGATCTTGTTTATTTGTACGCCATGGTGAGGTTGGTACTATCTCCTTGCTTGTTATTTCTCTGTTTGTTACTGTTTTGTTTGTTATTGATCTATTTGTTTACGCATGATCACACTCATGGTTATCTTGGCTTTGAATGCCTCAATACTAATGTACTCTTGCAACATTAACTAGAAACAATGTTTAGGTCATCTTGGCTTTTGTGCCCTGGTGCTTACATTTGTTTCCTACATTTTATCCGATGAAGAGTCATATTCATATCCTTATGGTTGCATTGTGGCGCCAGTAAGGGTTGTATCGACTTTGATGTTCTAAAAAAATGCTCAATGATGATAAATATATGATGGGTCTCACAACCATGTCCTAGGATTGTGCTTTCATATTGCATCTAGCATAGGATTGCATTTTCATTCTAGACTTGCAGTGTGACAATGATTCAATGTTCTCTTCTTTGCATTCTCTTGGGTTCATACATAGGGGAGTTCTTCTTCAGAGTCTTGGTTTCATCATGATTGCCCAAGTGTTTGATCCTCGCTCTCTTTCTTTAGCTATATGCTCAACCCATTTTTAGGATCAAAATCAAAATCTGACACTTCTATATTGCTCAAAATCAAAATTTGACACTTCTATATCGCTCAAAATCAAAATATGACACTTCTATATCGCTCAAAATTGCATTTAAAATTTTTTGAGACCGACGTGATCAGACACTTGTGCAGTCAACTTTCTGACATCACTTTCTTGTTAGAATCTTCTCATATCATCATTTTTTGAATTCTTTGACTTTTTTCCTCAAAAGTCAACTCTGGTCAACTCTAGTCAACTCTAGTCAAACTTGGTAAAACCAAACCTTGAAATCACTCAAAATTGATTCTGACTCTTTTGAATTCTTCTGTAATCTGTTCTAAGTTCTTCTTGATCTCTGACTCAACATCTATCTGCAATTTTTCACTCTCCATCATCAATATGGCATGTCATCTTTCTATTTCACTCCTGAGGGGGCAGGATGATTACATCATTAAATCTATTTCAATCAATCTGATCTGATTTTCAAAAGTCCTCATTGCTAGGGGCATCTCATCACTTGGGGCATGTTCAGTTTTTTGTACCTCATGGTCAAAATTGGATACTCCACAAATCAATAAGGGCATCTTTGTTCCTTACATCTTGTCATGTTTTCAGCATCTGAGCAATGTAACTCAGATTCTTGAGGATCAAGCTCTGTTCTAGAGATGATTCTCGAAAACTATCTTTTGGGACAGGTATCGAGGCAATCTAACCCTGATCCTGAAGGTTAAGCCTCATTCTAGGGATAGCCTTGTGAAAGATATTTATCCATATTTTGGGACAGGTATCGGGTCAATCTAAACCTAACTCCTGAAGGTTAAGCCTTGTTCTGGGGATAACCTTGTGAAAGATATTTATCCATCTTTTGGGATAGGTATTGGGGAAATCTAACCCTGACTCCTGAAGGTTAAGCCTTGTTCTGGGGATAACCTTGTGAAAGATATTTATCCATCTTTTGAGATAGGTATCGGGCCAATCTAACCCTGACTCCTGAAGGTTAAGCCTCGTTCTAGGGATAACCTTGTGAAAGATGTCAATCTGGCCAGTTTCTGGGCGATCTAACCTAGATATTGGGGGACTAAGATTCATTCTGGAGATAGTCCTAAAACCTCTATTTACTATCTTTTGGGATAGGTATCTAGGCAGTCTAACCCTGACTCCTGAAGATTGAGCCTCGTTCTGTGGACAGTCTTGTGAAAGATATCTATTTGACTAGCGTCTTGGCAACCTAACCTAGACTTTGGAGAGTCAAGCTCTATTCTAAAGATGGCTCTAAAATCTTTACATCATGAATTTTCAAATCTATTCTTCTGTGCTTCAGGCATCAGACTATTCTTTGAATCAATGCGTTGCTCGCACATCAATTCAAAAAGGGGAAAAATGTAACACCCCAAAATTGGCATCTTGCAACTCTAACCAATTTTGTTGTATTTTTCATTCTTCTAAATCATCAAAGTCCTATTGTACTAGGCAATTCTGAGTTTTAACCTACTCTACTCAACCTGAGTGTCAAATGTAGAAAATCCTAAATTTGCATTAATCATACATCATATTTAATTCCTAAATATCTATTGTCTAAACAAACCTTATGATTGAATTAATTTAATTAATAAAGTCCTAGCACTTTAATTAAATTAAATTCACCCTCTTTAGCTGAGACACATGAAAAAGGAATTAAATGATATTTAATTATTAAATAAATATCCTCATTTTCAATAATTGAATTTGATATTCAGATAATTGAGAAAAAGCAATTATGAGGTCATATTTAATTAATTAATTGAATAGCCTATCAAAAATCTTATCTCTGTTTAGAAATAGAATCTTTGAATTAATTGTGCTTTAAAGAGAAAGAAAACAATTTAATTCAAATAAAATAGAATTAAATCAAAGAAAGAAAATAACTAAAGCCAAAAGAAAACAATTTATTGAATTCTTTTCAATAAAGCTTTCTAATTTAAACTTGCTTTTCTATTTGTTTTATTTCAAAGAGGAAATTTTCTATTCTGATCATCTCTGAGTTTATAAAAGAATTCTCATTCTTCATTCAAAACTGCCTGATTACTTCCTGAAACCCCCACTCATTTTTATGCATTGTTAGAATACCGAATTATTATCTCATTTCATAATATCTCATATAGAATAATTTTCATATTGCAATAGAATAGTTTCAATTTCTAGAATAATTGCATTGAAAATCATGTCATATATTATCTTACATCTCTCATTTCTTAGTATAATATTGCATTGTATTGCATTCATCATGATAAATCCTTTGTTCCTATATTGGTCCATGGTTGCGAGACTCTCGTTCTGAGAGCAATTTCAAAAACCCCATCTGGATAGAAGGCAATAGGTCAAATCATGCAGGTAGACAGGATGAATAATCTCACATTCAGTCTTGTGTGTACCTGGTGAAGAAGGACTATGTTGAAGTGTATGGTGAATTAACAAGGCCAAATTTACCACATACACGCTGATGTGCTGATCGCTGTATAACTCTGTCTGTCCTATTTTCCATACTTAGTCATTTTATCTTCTAAGTTATCTTTGATAGAAACTTAGTATGAATTTTTTGTCATGATGAAAACACAAAATAATTCATGCATCCTCAGGAAGTCAACTTTCCAACATGGGGTCCATGACCCTTGAGGCATGAAAAAGATTTGCAAAAAAAAAAAGCTAGTTTGAGTTTCTTTTAGAGGTAGCCCTTGAGGATAGATAGAATTAGCATGAAAAGAATTAGGTTATTTTTAATTGAAGGCATTTTGGCTAGCTTTTGTGCTTTAAGAGATGAATGAATGGGTGAAGAAGTAAAGGCTATAGGAGAAACATTTCTAGATAGGGATTTGTGCATTAGATCTTTCTTGAGATTAGTATCTTTCTCTTCATTCTCTTGATCAAAGATAGGATGGTCACAGAATTGTTCTTGATCAAAGATGGTTTTGTTGTGCTTAAATGCCTCTTTATTTGAATAAGATGCAGATTAGATGGCTCATGTTCATAGAGAAAAGGAAAGATTGATCTTAATTATGGCTTGTTATATAATGTATCATTTTCTTTTTCCTCATCCTTCTTTAAGGTTGATGTGTCATAGTTATAAGGAAGATTAACTCCTAATCGAGCTAAGTGTAAGAAATATGGTTCTTTGTCCCTCTTCAAGATTTTTTCCATGACTTCAAGAAATATGGGATCTTGGGATGCCTCCTCAACTTCCTATTTAGTTTCTTCTTCATCTTGATACCTATGAAATTTTTTATCTTTGTTTTCCATTAGATTTATTTGTGTTTCAAATAGATTCATCATCATAGATATTTGAAGGAATTTGATCTATCTGATAGATTGGACACAAAGTACTCCAAAAAGGGTATCCAAATCTGAAATTAATTTTTTTTCAAACCCTCAGAAAATGCCCCCTATTTTGGTGTCTCAGTCTGTACGCGTGACTTTGCTTGATGATACACGAGACTTCACTGTTGCTTATGTGCTTATTAGAAAGATGTTATGCACAAATTTTGGATATAGCATTTGGAATTTAAATATTAGCATGCACAACTTCACAGCAGTATGCAACACTTGGAGAGTGACTTTGCACAACTTAAAACCTGGTACATGCAACTTGAGTTGTTTAGGCGCAACATAACTTCTAACATGCATGAAAATAATGTTTGTATGTGTAACTTCGCGAGGTAAAATATATCTGTCACTATTTTTGATGAATTCTAAAATTTTAAAGTTTGTGATCAGATTCCAAGGTGTTCTTGTTTGAAAATTTTATAAACAACCATAACACACACAAAAAAGAATTGTTTCTATATGTTAAACAACACAAAGTGTATGCTCTTGGATGTTATAACAGGTAAAAACAAGAATTTATTCCAAGCAAGATACCTAAAGTCAAATTTTTCTCTTAATCATGGATTTACAAGGTAGGCTTACTACTTTAACAGGGTTTGTAAGTTTAAATCCATTCAAATAAGTGAAAATTCTCTTATACCCTCTTGACAAGGGCCTCCCACACTCATAAAAACACAATTTTGTGCAATCCTAAAGGACTACTAGAGGAGGTGAAGATTCTTAGCACCTATTTGTCATTCGATCCTTTTGAGGATGAATGTGTTTATATCATAGTGGGTTTGATCTATATCATGACTAAATTAATTGTCTCCCACTTGGGTTGTTCCCTCTCACCATCCTTGTAAGGCTATTCTTGGGAGGCACACCCTCTAAAGATCTAGCATGTTCATATAGAAAGTAATAATGAATTGAGTCAAGCAGGTTGGAGAGTTTGATTCACTCAAAGAGTGAAGAGAATATCCCTACTAATTTTTCCAACTTCAAACACAAATTTGTAAATTTTTAACCTCTTGACAAGGAGGGTTTTTTTTTTTAAAATTGAAATGTTTGGTTCAATTACCACCTTTCTTTCTATCCCTCAATTCCAACACTTTTGGCTTTTTGATCAACTTCAAAAATTTGAGAGAATATACGTAATGTTTTCCTTGACTAAACAATAATAGGCTTGCCCTATTAAGCTAGTTTGAAAATGAATGCCATAATTTAAGTAAAAACAAGCTTGTTTAGAAAAATACCTCTTTCAAAGCTAGAAAAGGCTAGGGGAATTTTTGAGTATTTTTTTATTTTTTGCTTGTACTCACCTAGTGGAAATCATTCCCTCTCTTTCTCCTACAACAAGTTAGTCAACAAAGCCACCAAAGTGAAGGAAAACCAAAAGAAAATTAAAATAACAACAAATCCAAAGATCTTTCCTAAATTTTTGCAAAATTGATTTAAAAATCTTATCAAGTTTATTGTTAATTCAATGAGGGAAACTTAGTTTTGTAAGCTTGGACAACTTTGACATAATTCTCATACAATTTCTCCTCTTCTTCTAAATTGTCCAAAATAACTAAGTTATGAACTTCTTTTGCATGTTTGTTGAAAATCCTTACCTCTTTCCTCTCCTTGCAGATTCTATTCTCTAGTTTTTGGACCTTAGGATGCATGTTCATCTGTAGAGATAGAAAGAATAGAATGTCAATTATTAGAATTTAATTATCTACAACTTGAAAAATACAGAGAATGGTAAGCGTCATTTAATAGCTTATACATGCAACTTTACTGCAGTCTAAGTGCAACTTTAACCTACTGCAAGCGTTATTCTCCAGGCTACTACGCGTAACTTTAAGCACTAAGTATAAGATAATATTAAAATGCGTGAAAAGGAAATAGAAAATGTGTGATAGAAAGTATTTCATGTGGCAGAAGAAGTATTGTAAGCATGATTTCACTAGTTACACACATGACATTGCGGTCAAAGGCATGACTTTTGTTCCCTGTAAATGATAAAGGATCTATTATAGGTGTGACTTCATTGTGCACAGGCATGAAGATTTATCTTGTATGCGCCTCTTTTCCTGGAACCTACAAAATAGATAAGAAACACACCAAATATGCAAAAAATGGAAGAAAAATGGAGATTAGAGGCCTAAATCCCCACGGTGGGCACCATTTGTGTATATAGAAACTATACCTTCATGAAATTAAGGTGCAATCTATCAATTCTATGGAATCAAAAGTCTAATTTAAAGAAAATAATTGACAAAATATCATTTAACATTCAATGGATCTCTAACTAAGCATGCTAATGAAGCTCTTAGACTTAATCTCCATTAGTGACAGTCCTAGAATGAGAATTTGTGTATGATAATTCCTAATCTATCTCACAACTCTCAAATTGCAATGAAATTTCATTCAATATTGATCAAATTATGCTCAATGATGCTCAATTATGCTCTCAAAATGATATGCTCTTGATAAAATTCTCTATAATAAGGATGCAATTTCTCATCAATGTTTAGGATTTATAATGCTCTCAAAATTTTTAGTATTTATAAGATTTCCCAAGGGTAGGGGTAGAGTTAAGTTTACCATGATCAAAGCATGGTTGATTTGAAGGCTTTCAAATGGTTTCAAATGGGGAGACCATTTAAGTGGTGGTCGCAAAGGTTGGGACAAAGAAACAAATTGAGTGGTGAGGATGTTAAAGGGTTAAATGAGTGATCAAGATTGCAAAGTTTGGAGTGATCCATGTGTCTTCAATCCTTGATTCTCATTGGCTCTTTGAATTATTGTCTCCTTTGATGAAAGAAATAAGGATTTAATTAATTTAATTATTTAATTAAATTAGCCATGTAAGGAATAGGTTGATTTTGATTTCTGATTTTAAACTATATAATTAATTTATTAAATCAATTAAATAGCTTAGATTTATCCCTTTTAGGCTTATATTTAATTAATTGATATATTTATTAATTGATCCTTTGAGTCAATTTAATTTAGTCCATTTTGATTTGATAAAATTGACTTCTGATCAATTGAAATACACCTAACCAAATTTAGGTGTCTACACAAGCAGATCCTAAAGAGACACACATTGCTACTGTTAAAAGAGTTTTTAGATATTTGAAAGGAACAATAGAGTATGGTATAAAAAATATGATGACTTTATTCTGCATGCCTATACTGATGGTGATTGGGAAGGTAGTGTGGATGATAGAAAGAGTACAATTAGAGGAGCATTTTTCCTTGGAAAAAGGTTGGTTTATTGGTTAAGTAAGAAACATGATTGTATAGCTCAGTCTACTACTGAATCTAAGTATGTTGCTGCTACTATAAATTATACACAAGTTGTTTGGATGAAGAAAATGCTGAAGGACATTAAAATAATTTTTGAGGAGCCAGTGGTTATCCATTGTGATAACACAAGCATAGTGAATCTATCAAAGAGTCCTGTAATGCATTCTAAGACTAAACATATTTATATTAAGTATCATTTCTTGAGAGACAAGGTAGAAGAGAAGGAGATCACATTGGAGTATGTTAGCATAAAGGAACAAATATTAGATATATTTACTAAAATTTTTCCAAAAGATGCTTTTGAGTATCTTAGAAGCATTCTAGGGGTGAAAGCCCCTCCCTGTGGTAATTAATTGATGCAGGTATGCATCAGTCTAGTGGCTTTCAGAACTTTATCATTTTCTTGACTTGATGTGTGGATCTACTCCTCATGGGGAGTGACCGTAGGAACACTACATAACATATCTGGGTAATTTTGTACCTGGCTATTAAAGACATGAAGATTAAAAAAAGCTACACATTGAAAAAGTTTGATGAAGATTTATGGCACCCTTTGCCATTGTTGTCAAAGGGGGAGATATTCTATGTAAAAATCCCTATTGTTTTAGGGAGAATTGTGTTGAGGATAATGAGAAGATTGTATTGAGAGAGAGCACTTTTTGGGTTGATATATTTTCCCATATATTGTCATCAATGCCAAAGGGGAAGATTGTTGGATGATGTTGGAATTGACTAATACTGATGTTGTTGGTGTTCATTTTTTGTCACTGATGTCAACATATGTTTCTGTGAACAGACTGGTTATTACTGTTGTATGATGACTAACAAAAGTGTATGGATAGTGTATGGATGAATCAAAACAAGAGAAGATGGGAATATGAATAAGGATGTATAATGATATTATTTCTAAGGTCTCTTGGCTTAATATTTCATATTGGATGAGTTACAAATGTTTTGGTAAAGACTAGTTTCTAGACTATGATAGTGATGATTAACGGAGTGACTCTCTGTGTTTTGAATATATATCTTACATGCAATGATGATTCAGGTTATGTGAGCTTAAGGGATGATAGAAGACATGTTCAAGAATGTTTGTGATGGGTCGCAAGTCGTATGAGTGATGATGATGTCATTTTTGGTGTGTATTCTAGAGGAGACCTATTTTGGGGTCGACTTCAGAGATGTAGCGTTATTGTGAATTGTGGATTTTGTACTATATCTAATGTATTGTAATTGATGTATACTTGTTTTCGATACTGTGTGTATCTTAGCAATGGGTTATATGTTTTTTTGTATATTAGGAAAGCTTAATTGACCGACCTAATCAATTATTGTAATAGGGTATATATGAGAGATATTTTATTTTGAAAAGATAAGAGAGAGTGTGTATGTGTATGAAGAGAAGGTGATTGATAGAGAAGTTGTGAAGCTTGATTGACTGGTAGATGTAGAGCGTAGGATATGTTCATTTTACTTCATTGGAACTGACCAATCAAAGAGTTTCTATCAGACAGTTCATTGGATTGTCTTTTTCTATATACACTTGTTTGGATTGTGAATCCTTGAGGGTGGATTTAACCGTCTTTGGGTAGTGAGCCCACTGTTACTCTTGACTCCTAACAAGGTCTGTCCTTTAACATGGAATATATACTGTAATATTGTAATAAGATCCTAACATGGCTAAATATTTTAACAAGGATATTATACTCTCAGTGCATCATTTGTGGGTGCTAATTCTCACCGGGGTTTTACCTTTAAAAGGGTTTCCTCGACAACAAAGGATTGTGTTATTGTCTTGGAATTTACTATGTTATCATTTTATGTGAAGTTTTGGTTTATAAAGTTTAATTTTTAATAATCTATTTTATAACTGATTCACCCCCCTCTCAGTTGTGTTTGTGGACTGTTATTCCTAACAATTATGACATTAATTCTTTCTTTTTTTTAAAGAGGGGCAAACACTTTGACCCAAAGATATGAACCGATGAGGCCACAAATGAGGGACCTCATCCCTAATGGGAATTGAAATTTTATGGAAAGAACAACAACACAACAACTTAACCATCACAATATGCCACTATTGACAACTGTGTAGACACTTAAAAATGACCAATTACTCTAATGCAATAAGTTTACTAACATTAATCTTAAATTGTTAAATAATATTTATTATTTGATCAATTTGTGTCATTCTACTATAATCTAAATTCAAAATCATTATTTCTCTGTAATTTCATACAATTAAGTGATTTTAATTAATTACCTAATTATTTCATCAATTATTCACCTATAAAGTTATTAAATAATTAATCATTATTTAATTATTCCCTATCTTATTGTAATTAATTAAATAATTATATTATTTAATTAATATTCCTTATTTCTTCTATTTTTTATAGGTAATGGGCTAAAGCCTAGATTAATTATTATTATTATTATTTGTTGAGATTAATTATTGTCCTGATCTGTTGCTTTCTGACTTTCATTGTTTTGATTGGTGTTTTATTCATTGGGATCTTTGCTTCAATTTTTGATTATCTAACAATGATCCTTGTTTATTATATCTAGATATTCATCATAGATCTATTGATTTTGATGATAGAACTTCTATTATTACTCTTTTTTTGCTTTTTGTCTTGACACATGTGGTAGTTTTTTATTCGACGCACTTACCTACATGTATCGATGCAGTTGCAGAAGAAATGACACACTTGACAGCTTAATTTGATGTAGTTGCACACTCAGATCGACACACTTACATGCCTAAAATGACATGATTGCCAGATAAAATAAAATAAAATATTTTTCTGTCATATCTCTCTCTGATATGTAAACAATGCTTTTTGTTAGAAAGTGATTCATTCAGGACTATTATGGAACACTTGAGGGTTGTGATCTATGGCCACACATCTAGTATGGATGATCGCTTGGAGTGGAACAAAGTTTTGGAGCTTGGGATTGCAAAATGACTAAGTACAAAAATTGAATTACAGAGTATGGAAGTATAGTTTTGATCAGTGAAGATAGTATATGATGAATGGAGACATGCGAGCTTAGAGGAAGCTATTTTGGGATGTGTATGACCTTCTATTAAGTTTTCTTGAGTCTTGGTGTTGATCACAGTGAGATAAAGATAGTTGAAGATATGCAAAGATAGAGTAACAGTGATACAGGGCAGATGAACAGTCGTGATGATTGAGGGGGTATAATGCAAAGTCCAAATGTGCTTGGTTGGATTTGGATTGTGGATTACCTATGTTTTGATAGTGTATGGTTGTCGACTTGGTAATTACTTTTTCAATATTATTAATTCTATTTTGTGATGTAATTAGAAGCTGACTAGGTAATGAAATAATACACATATATATATACATACATACATATACATATATATGTATATATATATATATATGTATATATATGTATATATATATATATATATATATGTAGATATACATATATATACATATATATACATATATACATATGTATATATGTATATATATATATATATATATGTATGTATATACACATATATGAAGGATTTGATAACAATCAAATCTTTCCAAGATCACTTGCATGCAAAGCTATTACATAAACAGAAGCAAAAGACAGAAGATAGAAGGATCTATGGCGGCCAAAAGACCAGAGAGTTGAAAACCATGTTGACAGAAATAAAGCTTCTATATTCAACAATGAAATGATTTACCATCTCGGTATGAAATATAAAGCGGTGAATCTTTATAAAGGATACTGAAACCCTAAAAGGGAAACTACTAGGAAATGGAAACTTTCCTAAGTCTAAATTAAGAAAAGAGTAGATAAACTAATAATTAACTAATTTAATTATTAGTAATACTGGACTACTCTAACACCCCCCCTTAAGTGTAACTTAGGGAGAAGCAAAAAAGCTAAACTACTGCAGAAAGCAGGAAAGATGGGTCCCGGCAACTAGGCCTGATCAGGTACCCAAAACATAAAAGGGAAA
>MU223645.1:1318376-1347437 GCA_018584345.1 Thuja plicata
AAGTCTAACTTAAGCAAAGAGTAGATAAACTAATAATTAACTAATTTAATTATTAGTAATACTCGACTACTCTAACACCCCCCCTTAAGTGTAACTTAGGGAGAAGCAAAAAAGCTAAACTACTGCACAAAGCAGGAAAGATGGGTCCCGGCAACTAGGCCTGATCAGGTACCCAAAACATAAAAGGGAAACTAGATGAAGAAAACCTTCAATCTAGAGAAAAAGGTGTCCCAGAAAAAGGAACAAGAATAGAGCAAGAAGCATCTCCGAAGCATGTCTGAAAAATCTGTCAAAAGATACTGCTGGAACCCCCACTGAAGTGCATGACCAGGTAGAGAAGACAAGTGTCTGAAGAGCTGATTAATCGAACCAGGAAGCAATAGAACCAACAGGTGAACTACTCTAACAATATATATATATATATATATATATATATATATATATATGAAGAGCTTTTTAGAAGTGAAGAATGACAAGAATATGTATGGATGTGAGATTATGTGGATGTGATGCATGGATGCATTGTGATGTCAGAATCAAATTGAGAGTGATGTGAGCTACAACTGGAACTACCTAAGCATAGCAATGCTTGTTTGTTCATTCTTGAGAAAAGCATTGTAACATAATAGTATTTCTAACTGTATGAGAAGTGTGCTCGATATACCTTTAATAGGGTTTTGTAATCCCCTAATAGGGAAATGCACTAATGTAATATTTAGCTCCTAATAGGGCTAGGTCTCCTAACAAGGACACAATACTTTTATTTCATATTTGTGGGTACCATCCCCTCCAAGGTTTTCCCCTGGCTAGGGTTTCCTTGAAAAAAATTCATGGTGTTATGAGTTATGTGTTGTGTGTTTATGTTCTTTTCATTTTAGTATTTATTTAGTTAAGTTGGAAAATAAGTGGTTCATGTTTAAAGTGTTGTAATACTATTCACCCCCTGTTATTATTACCTCATCCTAACAATTGGTATCAGAGCTATTGGCCCTTGGAGAGAAATCTTAGCAGCTTAAGGGAGATCAAGATGAAATCTAAAATTTTGGAGGAAAACTTTAAAGAAACACTTGAAGACCTTGATAAGGCTAAAGTAGAGAATAGTGACTTGAAATTCAAATTGAGAAGAGTAGAGGGTTTCATCAAGAAACTAAAAGAAAAACTTGAAATTTCCAGAAGTCAGAGACAAGATCTTATGGATAAAATAAAACAGGATTCAGACAATGATACTTCAAATCAGATAAAACAAATTGAACAAGAGAAAGACACTTTGAATCTTAATCATGGAACTACTTCCATTCAGATGGCTAATGATATTTAATAGGAAAATTATTCTAGAAACAAAATTGAAGAAACATTAAAGGATGCTAATATTCAGATGGGACAAATGAAGACTGAACTTGATCACTACAAGAACAAGTATCTTGAATTACAGAAATATAATCAGATCATAAAAGGAAAACTTGTTGAGGCTAAGAAACACATTGAGAGACTTCACTTGAGTAGTGACTTGATTGATGATTAAAGAGATAGACAAAAATCTAAAGAGGACATGACTAGAGTTGGCTTCAATGAAGTTGAATGTTCAAAGACTCAGGAAGAAAAATTAGAAGAAAAGACTGATGGAGAAAGACCGACTCTTGAAGAACCTAAAGAACATATCAGACCTTTTAGAGGTAGATGTTTTGGATGCAACAAGATTAGATACATGAAGAGAGACTGCAGAAGTAAAATTCCTTACAGATATTTTGATGGCTATTGCAAAAATTGTCATGCATATGGACATAAGAAAGTAGAATGTAGGAAACCTGATCAATCAAGAATCAAACAAGATTACATTAGGGAAGAAACAATAGCTAAGATCACATGTTAAAAATGAAATAAATTTGGGCACACTGCAAAGTATTGTAAGTTTCTAGTTAATTAGAATAGACCACCTCCTACATGTTACAAATGTCACAATCTAGGACATATTGCAAAGTTTTTCAGATACAATGTGGCTGATAACAGAAGAGAACCATCACCTATGGTTATAAAGCAGAACATTGGTGATACTACTAGGAGTCTTGCATATTATATGGATGAATTCAAGAGTCATTCTAGAAAACCTGAAGATGAAAACAATGGTAAGGTTTGGAAGGTAAAATAAACTAGTGAGGTATTGGTTTAGGGAGAGTCAGTAGATGCTACTATACCTTTTCCCGATGCTAACATTGCTACATCAACCTAGATGGCCAAGCATGGCCTTAGGGGGAGCATTAGAAGAAAAGATCATAAATTTATCTAGCCCCTGATTATGCAAAGTAAGCTCTTGTGAGCTTAGGGAGAGTATGTGAAGATATTGTGGAGCATATATCTATGATCGCATGGTTTTAATGATCTATATGTTGTGATCCCTAGATTGATAATCAACTGTCTTAAGTGCAGAGATGAATTTATTGGGAACTGTGTCATTTCTTTACACATCAAAGTATAAGGTCAATCCAAAGAACTTTTTTATACATCATTCAAAGAAAAAAGACTAAGGAGAATAGAGTTTAGAGAAAAAGAAGCATAGAAGCAAGTACATTGAGAATTTGATTGAAGAAGAAATTCATATATCAGTAGATAAAAGGTATTTAGATTTTGTTTTGAAGCTTTGGTTATGGATACTCCGTTGATTTTTGATGTTGCTAAAAGCCCTAGGCATAAGTTTAAGAAAAAACCATACAAATCAACTGAGGATAACCCCGAAGGTGTATTTTGACAAACACCGCATGATGTTCTACATATTGAAGACATTAGGGCTTACATTCATTGTAAGTATGAATCTCTGGGAGATTATGAGATCTTTAAAGAGATGGAAGACATGATTGGGGAAGATGGTAAGATGAAAGATGAGTTCACACATCTTGAGAACCTAAGTATCATGTAGATAACTAAAATTTATGAATTCAATGAAGAAGAATGGATTAAGATTATTATAAGTAGAGTCCGTGATCAATTTATTTTTCTTGGAGATCAACCTATGAAGATTTACAGTGACCTAACATGGTATAACATGATTGGATAATATTGGAAGATTCCTATTGTAGAGAAGAACACAAAGAAAATGGTGGAAACCCTAACAAGATTGAAATGGGATAAGAGAGAGATGACAATAAATTATATATTTTAGAAGGATGTTAGATTGATTTTGATGATTCTTCGATATAAAATTAATTACAACAGCCGACTTAACTTAGTATAAGTAGGTGTAATTTTGATGGCTTATAAAATGGTTAAGGAAAATGTTAGGTATAACTTATGTGAAGTTATTGCACACTAATTTTTGGAGAACGTGAGGCAAATTAAGAAAGATAGGACTAAGGCATTTAGATTTGGATCTTTATTGGTACACATGTATATTCATATTGTGCATAAATTCCCTGGTATGCACCCTAGAGATTGGAAATATAGTGAACCCACTATAATTTAGATCACATAGAGCTACAAAAGATATAATAACACATGGGTTGATGGTGACCTATTTTCGATGATCAAAATCTTGCAAATATAGATGAAGGAAAGAGAGAGAATTCCTAAAGCATTGGTAGAGAAGTAGAAAGAATCAATCAACCATCTTTCATGGTTGAAATTGATTGTGTTTGCTTTGAGGTAGTACAACCTAGGAAGAAGTGGTGTTATGCTCTGGGATATGAAGTCAGTTCTAAGGTCTTGACTATGTAGGTTGAACACATTCTTTCCTCAGAGATTGATCCATTAAAAGAAAGATGGGGAACCTATGAAGAGAAGTCAACAAAGATAAGGGAAGAACATAATAGAGGTATAAGGAAGAGGTAAATAGAAAAATTGGTAGATGATCTAGCAGTAAAGGTTAGCATGAAAAAAGAGGAGATGAAAGAGGTTAGAAGGAAGATGATAGAAAGAGCTTCTGGGTTGGTGAGCACTACTCTTGCAACCCTTCCATGTCCTGAAGTTGAGAAGGTAATCAGTCCACCCTCTACTATGATTGATGTATCTAAAACTACACCCACTCCACCAAAGAGAACATAGAGAGAGAAACCTGTAGAATTTCCTAGAAGGAACACAAGGTCCACTAAACATGACTCTCCACCTAAGAAACATAGGACATAAATTGAAGTGAAGGGAGAAGAGAAGACAGTAGAAAAGAAGGAAGTAGAAAAGAAGAAGGAAGAAGAAAAGAAAGAATAAGAGAAGAGAACTGAGGTAAAACAACTTTGGAAACCTGACATAAAAATATTGGAGAAGAGAATAGTTGATTAGGGAAAGCTTATTTCTTTGATCAGATATTATGAGAGGTATGACACATCAGATAAAATTTTGATTGAAGACATGGTGATAAATCATTTTCTTTCTTTTAAGAAGAAATTTCTAGAAGTTGAAGGCAATATACCTGAAGAGCTCTATGAGAAGCTAGAAATAAGAAAACAATTAGCACAGATAGAAGATGAAACAATCAAAATACGAGTAGTTGAAAATATGTCACTTGTTGTTTCAATTAAGGAAATGGAAAAGATTTTAAAAGATTTAAAACCTTTGTTGAAAACTAAGTCTAGATTGGTAAAGATAATAGGGAGAAGATATGATGAAGTGGTTGAGGAAACAAAAAATGTTGTGGACAAAGTTCTAATGGATATTGAACCTAAGAAGTTCTCACCACCAAAGGCTACTAAGCCTAAACCTATTGAAAGAGGCGAGTCATCAAGGATGGCTGAAATAAGTCTTGATAAGTCAATGGGTGAAGACACTAGAGAATTTGTGAGTACAATGAAGCAACAAAATTTCTTTGCTTCTAGTGTGCCCGTGTCTTTGGACACCTCACAGGATGATAGTGAACCTTTTGGGAAGGATACCAACATAGAAGGAAACATTATTCCTTAAATAGAAGAGAAAGATGAATAGAAGGTGAGCAAAGTTGAAGTAGAGAAGGAGACAATGATTAAAGTTGAAGAGAAATATGATATTAATGCATCTATTTATTCATATTTTGTGTTGGAAAGTGGAGATAAGACTCTGAACATTGATTTTGAGAGTATGGATAAAGATGAGTTGATGAAGCTATCCTTCATCACATTTGCTAAAGCAAATGAGAGTCTGAGAAGAAAGGTGAAAAGAAGTCAAGGGTAATGGAAAGAGCAGTTGATACTTTCAAAAAAATCCTAGCTATACATTTTTATTTCCAATCAAAGGATATTGCAGAGAAATTGAACAAAGTGTTAGATGACTTTGACAGTAGTTATGAGTCCTGGGAGAATACCACTAAAGAGAAAGCAAAGAAGAAGTACCTTGCGAATAAGCTGGAGGAAATATGAGAGTCTATCTCATGGGACTTGGGCATATTGAAAAAAGTATATGAGAGGCAAGAAGTTGTGTATCACATGGAAGGAAGTTATATATTTATTGTATGCATCATATCATACGTCTTAAGAACATTGAGGAGATAATATCAAAGGATAGACTAACTCTAGACAAAATGATGGACAATTGTGAGACCTCTTCACACTCTATATTGGAGTTATATAGAGAAGTGTCTAGGATATTGGACAAGCTGAGTGTATTGGATATAGAGAAAGGGAGAGTTGTGGGAAGACTTGGTATGCTAAAGAGTTTAATCACTCCTAAGTTATAAATTCTTGAGATAGAATTTTATGACATGGAGAAGACAACATAGGCCCTTATAGAGCATATTCCTACTGACCTAAAGGCAAAAAAGACATCTTCATTTGCACTAAATGGGCTGTTTCATCTAAGTCAGATATTGATGAAGACTTGGTCATAGGAAGTGAAGATCTTGGAGAGCTCAATCCAAGATGTATTAAAGATAGTATGAATTTTTTGGGTAAGTAGTGGCACAATTTTGTTATGTATTATACATTTTTGTATACCTTTTCTATTGATGTCAAAGAGGGAGAAGAGAAGAAAAATGTATAGATTAGACATATATGTATGGAGAAGAGAAGAAAATGTACAGAATAGATATATAAAGGAGATAAAGGATATTGTGTATATCTTTTTGGTATTGACACTTAGTTATTTTTCACTAAATGTTGCCATCAATGACAAAAGGAGAGATTGTTGGCAAGTGATTCATTCAAGAGTGTTATTGAGAACTTGAGGGTTGTAATTTATGGCAACACATCTAGTATGTATGGTCACTTGGAGTGGAACACAATTTTGGAGCTTGGGATTGCAAAATGACTAAGTATAGAAAGTAGATTTACAAAGTATGGAAGTACATTTTTGATCAACAAAGATAGTATATGATGAATGGAGACATGTGAGCTTAGAGGAAGATATTTTGGGATGTGTATGACCTTTTGTTAAGGTCACTTGAGTTTTGGTGTTGATCACAGTGAGATACAGGCAGTTGAAGATATGCGAAGATAGAGTAGCAGTGATACAGGGAAGGTGAACAATCGCGATGATTGAGGGAGTATAATGCAAAGTCCAAACACGCTAGGTTGGATTTGGATTTTGGATTATCTATGTTTTGATAGTGTATGGTTTTCGACTTGGTAATTACTTTTTGTATAAGTATTAATTTTATTTTGTGATGTAATTGGAAGCAGAATGGGTAATGAAATAAGATATATATATATATATATATATATATATATATATATATATATATATATATATATGGAGAGATTTTGAGAAGCGGAGAATGATGAGAATATGTATGGATGTGAGATTATGTGGATGTGATGCATGGATGCATTGTGACGTCATAATCAAATAGATAGTGATGAAATATACAATTGGAACTACCTAATCATATTAGATTCTTGTTTGTTCATTCTTGAGAAAATAATTGTAACATAATAGTATTTCTGATTGTATGAGCAGTGTGTGTTGGAGCTCTAAATTTTTGGCAAAATTTAGAGTCATATATAGTAATGGCATCCTAAACTCCATGCCAAATAATTGATGACATGATGGAGTACGTGAAATGGTATACAAAAATATATTAATTTTTAATTAAAATTTGAGGGATTGAGGAAGGAAGCTCTATGACAGGAACAATCAAAATTTTGTAAGCGAAGGTTTCAGAGATGTTGGAATTTCAACCTGCTGAAAATATGATGTCAATAGAGAATTAAAATGATCAAAAATTGAAAATCTAAAATAGACCCAGTTCAAAAAATCTAATTTCCTATTGCCAGTAAAAATATTATGTTTGTACAATTTTTTTTGGATTTTCCACCAAATCCAAATCCGAAAGATAGGTAGTTATTAATTAGTTTGTTGATTAGTTTTTCAAAAGAAGTTTTTAAATTTTAACATAGGGCGGTGTCTCTTCACCCTAAAGGGGTATGAAAACCATTGATCCACATATATATGTGGTTTAAAATGTAAACAAAAAAAGGGGGGAAGAAACACATTGTATAATAGAATTTGATCACAATTGCAACATGAACTTTAATGTACTAGTTTTTCAATATTAATAAATATAAGTGCTCTTATTTTTATTTGTGGTTATAAGTTATATGTGTTAAATTAGTCTTTCAAATATTCTATCTTATAGAATGTTTCATTGTGTTAAATTCCCTGAATGTTATAACTCAAAATAAATATACAGTTTGAATATCAACTGAAAGATCTGCGAATCTTTGTTTATTTTTGGCGGTCTCTTGAATAGAGTTTAATTTGATAAGACTAATTGTGTAATCTAGTTTCAGTTATATTTTGAGTGAAAGCCCTTGAAATGATAGTCTTGTCTTATTAAAGATTTTTTTTTAAAATTGTCTATGATCGTACGTAGGATTGAAAGTTTTCTAACTCCATTGCCCAAGTATTTAGAAGGCACTAATCTAATCATTATTCAGAAATTGTCATTTGGTTCATACTTTGTAGTTTATAGATAATTTAATCATTTTCTCAAAACATTACAATTAGGATTCTTAGTGGTTATCCAGTTTAGTTTAAGCTTTACATATTAGAAATTATCAAGAGATTTTTTGTTTTCCTCCAACGATCATTCACCACATTGGGAGGAAACTTGTTTGTTTGTGTACACAGTTGTGCAACATAGAAAATTTGATAGTTCAAAGTGAAATTTGGCCTACCAGCCTTTGCTTAATTAAGCCAAAATTGCAGAGGTATCAAGTGGTGTATCACCATTATACCTATCAGTTGGCCAAAAGAGAATCCATTATTTTTGGGCACCAACAGTGTGCTCAATATACCTTTAACAGAGTTTTGTATTCCCCTAACAGGAAAATGTACTGATGTAATATTAGCTCCTGACAGGGCTAGGTCTCTTAACAAGGACACAATACTTTTAGTGCATATTTGTGGGTACCATTCCCACCAAGGATTTCCCTTGGCCAAGGTTTCCTCGACAACAGTTCATGGTGCTATGAGTTATGTGTTGTGTGTTTATGTTCTTTTCATCTCAGTATTTATTTGGTTAAGTTGGAAATTAATTGGTTCATGTTTAAAGTGTTGTAGTACTGATTCACCCCCTCTCCGTATTACCTAATCCTAACACTTTTGTGGTAATGAAAAGACGCAGTGGCACAACAATTTTTTTTTAAATGTCTAATATTACTAAAGGAAAAGGTCACCTAATCATTCAACCAAAATATGATTGTCGACACTAATAGTTTAATGTATTTTAGGCTTCACGTAAAACAAGAATTGGGTTTATAGATATATAAATATATTAAATAGAATAGAAGTAAATAAGTTTTATAATTATGATGTAGTTTTAGAAATTTCTATGTTGGATTTTTTTAGGTAAATAAAATTATTAATATATTTAATAATATAGTCTTTAATAAAGAGAGTAAAGTATTGTGTGTTATTTTTACTAAAACAATTAAGTAGTGATTATGTATCACTTTTAACATAATTGAAATGTGTTTAAAGTAAAAGAGCTGAATACCAAAATTTCTTTTTTTATCTAGAAGAATAATGTGTAACTTATAGTAGTATGTGAATATCTATTAATTTTAATGATAATGGTAATTATTTGATAAAATGTTGAATTTCTAATAACTAATTTTAAAATCGATTCATGTTGTCTATAAATCTAATACTAATTGTATTAAATGTTAATCATTATTAGGCCTTCATTATAATCATTATAATTATTTTTTATTGTTAAGTGAATTGAGATTCTAAAACCATAGTTATCATGATTTGATTAGAAACTTGGAGCAAGAATTTAAAATCGTAGAAATTTGAACACTTCACTATTCCCAAGAATACAAAGTTTTTTGTTTCTTTCAACATTCTTTTAGGGTGATATTTTGAGACTACTTGATAGCTCTAGTGAGCATGGTTAGATAATTTGTGAAAGGAAGATTTCTATTATGTAAGGAAACCCTTTTGTAGTGAATGTCTCTTTTGGATATTAGTATAGCTAGGTATATTAAAAAAACAATTTAAAAAATGGTTGAGTTTTCATGGTAAAATTTTGGGCATTATACCGTGGGCCCCCAAAGCATTAAAAAGTTAAAATTCAGGAGAATGTTGAGCAATGAAAAAGGGAATGAGAGATTAAAAACAACAAAGGACCAGCATAAAGATTGAGAATTGAGGCACTTGAAGTAGAGATTGGATACGAAGGCATTACAAATGCTTATTTGGACAAGGTGAGAGAAATTTTTGAGAAATTCAATTGTCATTATATCAACACTAGCACGCTTGTGAATTATCAAAACTAATTGCTAGATTTTTTTTGCACTAAAAGTTACTTTATAGCTTGTGGCATGGAAGAAGCTTAATTTTTCCTAATCTAAAATTAATTCATTAATATTTTGGTGCTTAAAAAGAATAATATATGCTCAAAAATCATATTCTCATCTTTCTATTTGGTGCTTAAAATTGACACATGGTTAAGAATTGAACAAAGAAAACTACATCTAGATTTGGTGCATAAAACTAAACAATAAAACCCTCATCTAGTTTAGTGCTTAAAAAATGATTCCGCGTGCTTGTATGGATGGTTAAGATTAGCAAAATTTTTGATTTTTTGGTTCTTAATTTGATTAATTGTGTGTTTTGAGTCTTTGGTGTGTTAGAACATTTTTTTAGATTAAAAAGCTTTTTATTTTTTTAGAGAGGCATGTCTAGGGAATGCGCTTCTTCCCCAAAGGATGACCTCAAACCGATAAATCCTTCCTACCAATATATAAACAAGATGTAGGGAAAACACTTGAATTGTATTATATCTAACCAAGCTCAGGGGAGGCGTGTGGATAATATTTTGGATCAAGCCTACATGCCTAAGGAGTCAACAAGGTCCAGTAGATATTTAATTGTCTCACACATGTACAAGTTGGTTCAGGAGATGCTATAGATCTAACTACAACCATGTTAATTAGAGGACCAACCGATTCACCTCTAAATCAAGTGTCTTATTATAGTACAAGGGTTTGTAGAATTTCCCCCCAATATTCTCATCATATTTGTCCCACGGTATTGTGTTAGTGAAAGAGATTTGTATTAGCATGACAACAATACGTGGAAAAGGCAAAAATACGAGCACCTACAACATGGATCTTTGTGTCCTAGTAGTGTGAAAATGTCTATGTGAGATGACTAACATCTAATAAATATGTCTATAATATTACATTTGAATCCAATTTGACCTTAGATTAATCTGACTGTTTCTGTTTTCCATTGTGATTGACCATGTAAAAACTTACAACTTGAAAAAGTTGTTGAACATACTTTGATCGTTTCTATTTTTTAGTCAGTCCTGAAGCTATACTGAGTGTGTAATTTTTGAGTTTGTACACATCTCCAAAATTTTCCTACAAAGTAAACATATCCAACAATACAGGTTTTAAGACATTCCACTTTGCTCTTATCATATAAATTGGTGATCAACATACCCTTACATAATAGAGGCTCATATCCAACATTTTTAGCATCATCCCTAGCTTGCATAGTCATCTAATTCTTGTATAGTCATCATTATAGTCCAAAAATATAAAAATACCAAAAAAATAACTTGCATATCCTAAAGGTTAAGTTTTCCACCTTTCAGAGTCATTTTGCAGATTAGATGGTGCATTTTGTTAGGACATTCCCGTAGTGGTGTTTGTGTTATCTTGGATTCATCAAATTTCCAATTATCATCTCTTTCCTTAGCTTAGGAACCTATCATTCTGGTTAATATTTGTCTTAGATAGACATCACTGCCAGTATGTCATTTTTTGTCCTACCTTTTGAAGTCAAGACAGTCCACAAAATCTTTTAGGTCTTTCTTTAGAGGGTTTACCTTCAAAGTTTCTAGAATATATCTTAGGTCATATTACCTATACCTTAGGAATCATTTTAGGATTTCATTTCATAGATCGTATTGACATCCTAATATCAAAAAATAAAAAAAATTAGTTTCCCTTATTGTCATTACATTTTAGAATATCAAAAAATCTAAAAAATTAGAGTTTGGTCATTGTCATCTTTCCTAGGTTGCATTTATCCTTTTCATATGCCATTCACAAGATCCCAAAAGAGAAAAATAAAAATAGACCCCAAAACAGAACCCAGAAATGATCCCAACAATAAGGTTTCTCTTCCTATTCAGAGGACCCTAACACTAGATTTCAACAATCCAGAGATCATTCAACATCACGAGAAAATATAGGTTAATATTTCACAATTAACTCTTGTCCCTCTATCAGAGAGTGAGTTCTCATTTGATAAAATTAAGGCTAAATTCAATGACAATGAAGAAGTTAAAAATGCCTTAGAAAACCCTAGGGTAATGACTGTTGTGGGATCCCTATTGGCAACTGACCCAAATACATACTTCAAAATGCTTACACAGAACGGTACCAAACTAATCGCTGGATTTGACACTTCTACCATAGTAGAGACTACCCCCATTTAATCATCTTGGCATGCTTCCACAACATCACTTTTGATCACTTCCATCCTACCTTCTAGCAACCCCACTCAATCCACATCCCAGGTGACCATGTATTCCACTATATTAGGGACCCAATGCAATAATCCTCTCTTTTCCACTTTTCCACCCATATACAACACACCTATCACCACAAAAAAAATTCCATAATGTCCTCAACCCATCGAATGGGTACATACAATATGACTGTACTAGGTCACAATCCCAACAGTCTCTAATAAGAGTCCCCCAAATCAACCAAGGGGCACCTCAAAAATAGCCTACCAACAATCTCCCCATAGATGTTCCTTCCAATCCAGGAATCCCCCAAATAAATCAAGGGGAACCTCAACAACAACCTCCTATTAACTCCAACTATTCGAGGATTATGTCCACCTTTTTGAAAAACCATGGATTAACTGGGCCCAACACTTTGAACCCTACAACATCACCCCAACAACAACCTCCATACATTCCATGACCCCAGAAGAAACCTTCATACATTAACACCACCCTAGTAGAAGCCTTCATACATTCCACCACTCCATCACAATCATCAACCTCCTTACTTCCCATCACCTCAATACGTTCCACAACCTCAATATTTTCCACAGCCTCCGTATGTGTTGTAGCCTTAGTGTATTCCACAACATGTGTCTATGACATACAAAAGAACAGGCTAAAGACCCTCGTACAACCAAATACTATCCTATAATAGTGGGAAAACATTTTTTTATCCTAACTCGATGTCGTCTATAGTGATGCCCACTTAAGCCTTTGCTCAACAATTCCAAAACCTATAGAAACAAGTCATCAACTTTCAAACATGCACTCATAAGAGGTCTTACACTATATCTAACCTTTGTCCTTATCCATATGATAAGACATCACATGCCACCTTTTCCATGTAATTTTGAGATGCTTAAATTTGACAAATACAAGGAAAAGGGTTATCCCCGAGACCATATAAGAGATTTTTTCACAACTTGCATAGAAGTGGCATACGATGAAACCTACATGATGAGACTTTCTCCATGTAGTCTTGGAGGGTCAGCCATGGAGTGGTTTTCCAGACTTCCTCCTGGGATATGATCCTAAAATGAACTAGCTGAAAATTTCATATCCCATTATTCACATAAAATATTCATAGAAATAAAATTAATGGATCTCTACACTACCAAGAAGAAGAGTGGTGAGAATTTTTCCTCATTATTATAATATTGGGGAAATGCTATCTCCAAGGAATATTTCCATGTACCCATGAAAGAATATCTATATCTTCATCAAAAACTATCAACTAGACACAATGTGTGAATTAAACTCCTAATGAACTGAGACTTTAGAAGAGCTAGCCGAGAAATGGATAAAGGAAGAAAGATCCCTCACCTTAAAAGGATTCATCAAGAAACAGACCAGTAATTCAACACCTTACAAAAAATCCAAATACTGATCAAAGAACAAAAATGTGACAAATGATGGAATTTTTGATGCAAATGTAGCCCAACTAATCATGCAGATGCAAGCACCACCAACACCAACCCAACAAATGAATAACCAAACATGCCAAAAATGTTTAGCAAGAAGGAACATCACTCAACCTCAAGACTTTATGCATCTTTTATAACCTCTTGCAAAAATTATTGAAAAACTACTACAATATCATCCAGCCACATTACCTGAAATCAGATGTTATGAGGATACTGGAAAACCAACATGGTGGAACAACAATGCTTATTGTGAGTATCATAGAACTAAGGGACATAAGACAAAAAATCACATGCAACTAAAGCATATTTTCTAATATTTCATCAATCGTGGTAAAATAGAAGTTACTGCAAACTTAGGCACCGCCAATCAAGATCATAAAATCTTCACAAAGTCACTAATGGATCATGGAAAGGTAAGGAATCCATGTCTAGACATGAAAATAAAGAAAAAATCTCTTATCCCAAACTAGATCCCAATCTAACCATAAACACCATTACTATCCAAGCTCCAGAAACCAGTTGTGTTGTTGCTACCTGCTGCTCTCAAATAACAGTGAAAGGATCCTCATCAAAACATGTTGTACCAAACAAGTCATCCAACCCACCATTAGTTTGGTTCAACCTCTTAGATCATTTGAAGAATACCTTAGCACAAATTTCCATCTATGAGTTACTTTTCATTTTGCCAAATCATAAAGCAACCTTAGACACAACTTTGCAATAGTTATATGTTCTAAAAGACATAGATGTTGATGAATTTAAAGCCATGGTAGGAAATTTATCCATGAAAAATCATGTTTCCTTCACCGACAAAAAAATTGAAACCCACAAACCATTTCACAATGATCATTTGTATCTGGAAGTCTTTTTCCATCTCAATAAAATCAGATAGATGGCGGAGAGGTTCTGATATCTATACCTTAAAATTGGTAAAAACATTGGGCTACTATGATAGTTGTGTAGATGTTACCAAAAATATGAGAATAAGAGAATATGATGATGAAGAGCATCCTGTGTGTGAATTGTGGTCAAGTACCTACAAGTTTGCAAACACACACATCAATGAATAATTGCATGGTTAACCAATCAAACATGGAATCAAGTAAACAATATAAGTTAAACTAACCAAAAATGGCTCATTGCCTTCTAGTAGGTAGGAGTTTGAACTTTGATCTCAGGTCATTTCTAAGTTCAGTGACTACACCTATTCTAAATGAAGGATTTAAAGAGCTAAATGATTGATCTAAATGATATGCAAGTGCAGATTTGTTATAAATCCAATGCTAATTAAGAGTAGATTTTAAGCACCAAATGAAATATATTGATAGATTTTAAGCTCCAAAATCAAATGTGCTCTAATTATGAAGTTTGCATGCTTTGAATTTGTTGATTTACCATTGATTGAAGATGATGTCTAATGAATCCATGAAATAATTGGTCTACAAGATGGTTTTTTTTTCTCTGCTAGGGTTTAGAGTCGCGTTTCTATTCTGAGCCCTCCTATCCTTTCATACCACATTTACTATGGGAAAATCTTTAATATTTATGGCCCCAGCCACCATTAGCCTAGTAGTTGATGCTGGTGTTATTTTGATGATGGATAAAAATGGTGCCTCCAAGCAAGAGACCTCACCAGTTTGTGCCCAAAGTGTTCCACGAGGTATGTCTCAGCCTGATATTGTTTTTCCCATTCATGAGTTTGATGATGCTTATTCTTGGCTTGAAATGCATACTCTTATTGGTTACTTTATAGGTTGCAACCCTCCTAAAAATGTGATTAAGGATTGGGTGGCAAAAGCCTGGAATCCTCATTGAATCTATCTAGATGGCATTCAGAGCCTCACTAAAGGTTTCTTTTTGTTTCACTTTTCCAATCCCACTCATGTGGATGCTATTTTTGCCAAAGGACCCTGGAGTATTAGGGCTTCCCTTTTAGTTTTCTAGCATTGGCCTTGAGACTTTTCTATTTCTAACAAAAAGAAACTTAAAGTTCTTGTGTGGGTTGAGTTTCTTGGTCTTCCTCTACCTTGTTGGCCTTTCATGCATGCCATTACACAAATGATAGGTAGGGTTATTTGTAGTGAGCATGACCGCTTTCTTAATCCTCAGCCTCAAAAGTGGCTCTGTATTGAGGTCGACCTCTCCTGAGATCTTAAAGAATCTATTGAGATTAAATTTGGCAAAACCATCTTCTCTTAGAAGGTGATTAACCTCAACCTCCCAAAACTTGTTATCATTGTCAATCTGTAGAGCACAAGATTAAGGACTATCCTTTAGTAGTTCCTTGGCCCAAACCTCCTCCTAAGGATTCTGGTTCATGACCTACTGATTCTGGTAAAAAAGAGGACACCAAGATAGATGATTGGGTAAAATTTGGCCACAAGAACAAGTAGGTTAAGCCTTCCACTCTAGCTTCCACTTCGTAGCCACCACCTCCTGCTGCTATAGCTCATGTTTCTTCTCATGCTGAGAATAATACTTCTATTTCAAACCTTGGCTAGTAGGGGAAGGAGCCATTTTATTCTAGTGTTAAACCTTCTTGGGTTCACACTCCTCAAGCAGCCTCCACGATTTCTACTCCCATTTTCTACTGCTCTTATAGCCTTGAAGGGCGTGTTGAGGCTATGCAAGAGGGCATTTTAGAAAAAAATGCAGAAATGTTTCCATGGAGACTCCTGGGAATAATTTCACTTATTTTTCAAATAGTTTTGCTTCCCTTGGGGATGGTGATGGTATGAAAGACACTATTTTCTCATGAAGTACATCTCATGAAATGTTAGGGGTTTGACAAACCTTCCCATAAAGTATTCTCTTAGGGATGTTCATCATTGTGTTAGTCATCTGGATGTGCTATGCCTCTAGGAAGTTAAAATTTATGTTTATTTTCTTGATGCTGCCTACAAAGTTATTTGGCCTAAGAGCCTTTTTCTATGTTCTCAGCATGAAGCTAGTTGAGGTGGGGTTGTTACTCTCCTCTCTCCTCATTGGCTTTATTTTTTAATCAGTCATGGATCAGATCCCATGTAAAGATCTGCTTGGGCCACTTTCATTATTGAGAATTATTCTTTTGGCATAGTTAATGTTTATCCTCCCAATGATGCTATTGATACATCTCACCTTTGGTGTTGGCTTGCGGATTCTGTGTCACCTGCAACTTGGATTTTGTGTGGCAACTTTAATATGGTTGAAGTGGCTTCTGACAAAGATGAAATTTTTCCTTTTCGATGCACAGTTGGTGAATGGGAAGCGTAGTACTACATGCATAATAAATTGGGCCTTTTTTATCACAATCTTGGTGGCCGCCAACCTGATGGAGTTTGGCACACCTGGTCTAATTTTAGAGATTCTTCTGATAGAATTCATAAACATCTTGATCGTGGCATGATTACGGCCCAATCATTTTTCTCTTTTTTTGAAAAACAAGCCTTGTTGGTTACTCCTCTTGTTGATGTGACCTTGACAAATCACTTCCCATTCAATTTAATATTGTATGGAAGAAATCTAAAACTCAACCTCCCACCACTCAGTTCTTTTTTAATACTTATGTCCTCAACCATACCTCTACGGTGGCCCATATTCATATAGTTTGGAACCTTGAATCTTGGCCATCACAATTGTCTGGCTAGATTGAATGGTGGAATTATGCCATCCGATTTACGACACGCTTTCTGTGCATTTATGGTAGAAAAATTTCCATCTACCACCATCAATCCTATGATGCCAACACCAAGGCTCTCTGTGTTTCCATAGAGGCCTTATCTCTCGATCCTTTCAATCAAAGCTTTCAACTTAACCTTGACCAACTACATAAACAGAAGCAAGTTGAAGACAATTATGGTGCTAGAGGTGCTCAGATCAAAGCTCGACTACATTGGATAAAGGTCAGAGATTAAGCCTCTAAAGAATTTTTTGTGGCTCTTTGTGCCCATCACACTAATGTGGGCATAACCAGGATCAAAGAAGGTCAAACCCTCCTCACAGAGCTTCTTGATATTCTGTAAGACTTTGTTCATCATTACAAACAAGTTTTTTCCACTCAGGGATCTTCTCCTTCCAGCAATCAAGCTCTTGAGGATTGCATAGCTGTTGTGCTTCAATGTGTTTCACCATCTTAGTGAGCTTTTTGTGATCAACTTCTTACCTTGTAGGATCTTCAGGAAGCTGCCTTTTCCATGGTTGATGATAAGGCTCTAGGTTGTGATGGTTTTCCCTGTGAGTTTTATAAAACACTATGGGATGCCATTAGTCCTAATTTACACTAGGTCTACCTTGAAGCATATCACTCCCAATCTCTAGGGGACATTATAAATAAAGAAAACATTAAATTAATCCCCAAGACTCGGGATCCTAAAGATATTTTCAATTTGCGGCCTATAACCTTGCTTAATGTCTCATATAAGAGCATTGCTAAGGCTCTGGCTCTCAAGATCCGTCACATCCTTCCTCAAATTGTTTGGCCTGAGAAAATTGGCTTTATCAAATCAACATATATTCTTGATAATATTATAGCAATTTGGGAAGGTATGGAATGTGCTCGTAAGTCTCAATAGAAAGCCCTTTTTCTTAAAATTGATTTTTCTAAAGCTTATGACCACATTGAATGACCTTTTATTATTGCAATGCTTCACACTCTGGGTTTTGGCCCTATATTTATTTAATCTATGCAAATGATTTTTAGGGATGCCTCTACTTGCATCACCATTAATGATAGACAATCTTCCACTTTTGGGCTCTTCAAATCCATTCAGAAAGGATGTCCTCTAGCTCCTTCCTTATATGTTCAGGAAACCAAGGGCTTTGGCTATTTTTTAGGACATTCAATTTCCCTGGGCCATGTTTGTGGGATTGCTTTACCTAATACTAATCAAGAGTTGGCCAATGATAATTTTGCCAATGATTCCTTCCTCACTCTTGAAGAGGATGAAGAGAATATCAAGGCATCCTTCCACTATTTATACACTTTTTGTCTAGCCTTTGGTTCATCCATTAAGTGGCATAAAACCTTGTGTTACAGGCAGTCTTCCCTTCCTGATCCACCCTGGTTTTCTTAGTTTGGTTGGTCCAGAATTCAACATGGGGAAATTTTTTGTTTCCTTGGCATTCCAATTGAAAAAAAGCTTACCAATTGGATTACCAAGCCGCTCTCGCTAGCTAGGAAGTTTAAGATTCTCTCAAAGGTCTGGGATGTTTTTCATGTTTACTATTCTTCTTGTTGGGCTCCTTCAAAGGCCTCCTACAAGAAGCTCAAGAAATTGTTGAGGGATTTCCTTGGGGCCTCTGGTGTTGATCAACATAACTTTTCACAGAGTTTCATGGGAATTTTTTTTGTCTCCCTAAGGCCTTTGGAGGGCTTGGATTACTTGATACTCAGAAACAAGGCCTGGTCCTCTGTGCTAAATGGGTTGTGTGATGTCTCATAGTAAATGAGGCCTAGAAAATTCTACTTCATCACTACATCTCTTTCGGGTATCCCTTGCACAAACCGGCTTGGAAAGGGATTGGTTTTCAAACCCTTTTGGTTATGAAGCACCATGTTCAAATAAAAGGTACTTTTGTTGTCAAAATAATTTGTAGAGCCTAGGAAGCTATCAAACCTTGGCTTCATTGGGTTGGAAATGTATTTCAGGATGGGCTCTCTTTGAATCAACAAAACATTTGGTGGTCCTCGCTTTTTTCTCAAAAAAGGGTTTCCTCTAGCCAAAATCCATGGGATGAGTGCTTTTCATTTCCACAAATGGGGCATTCAAATGCCCAAGGATTTGTTATCTAGATCCACCATGAGTCTCTTCTCTTGGGATGATCTATGGGTTAAGTTCTGGCTCACTTGTCCAGATTGTTAGACTTTTGACTTGCTTGTCTCTGCTATTCTGTCGCATCTCCTGCACAAACTTGGCATTAAATTAGTTAAACCTTGGTGGAAAGATTGGAAATGGTACCATGATATGCCATTTACCAACTAAAATCCCTAACTTGGGTACTCTTGGCTTGTGCCTCATTTTCCTATGATTGATTCTGTCAATCATCGTTGGCATCTTTCTTCTTCCCAAAAGACTTGGTGCTGACATTTCCGCACTATTAGGGATGCTATCACTTAACCCAAAATTTCTCATTTTTCTTGGTGTCTTCTCTGCTAGGGTTTACCCTTGGGATCTTGGATTTGACAGTTAGGTGTGCCTAATTCTAAATGCCCATTCTGTGGGCATTTTGAAACCATTATGCATATTTTTTTGTTTTGTTGTCGGGCTCATAACTATTGGAGATGGATTCATAGTTTTTTATGCCATTTCGGCCTAAGAATTTCTCTTAGCATATGGCTCACCTTGGTGACTCACCCATAATGCCTTCCCAGTATACCCAGATTTGGCATGCTTTCAAGATGACATTTTTGTTTTCCTTATGAAAAGACCATAATGCTATTATTTTTACTCACAAATTTCTGGATATCAATGTTTATTTTTATGCTAAGGCATGTTTGTGTATTAATGCCATGATGCAGATTCATGTTCAAGCTGACAAGGTGGCCCTTGAGGTCACCCACTTGTAGGAGCTGCTGCAACATTGGGGTAGTTCCCCATGTACTGTAGCTTGGGTTCCGTTGGATTCTCTCTTAGCTGACCGTATGCCACCCGAGGCCGACATCATAGTAGGAGTTCTTTGGCCAGGCACTCTAAAACATCGTGCTCTCAGCACCACCACTCTGCCTCTCCTGCTGATAGGAGGGCCTTGGATTCTAGCTAACCACCTTTGCTTGTCTCTATTGCTGCTCTGCCTTTGGCCACTATTCTTGTGTGGCCTCCTCCCACTTTTGATAAAGTCCCCCGCTTGGCTCTCGCAATCCCTCCCAGGTGGGAGGAAGGAGAACTAGAGAAAGAAAAAGAAATAGATGATGGGTGGTCACCTCCCGACCAGACCCCTTGGCATAATGTTTGGGGAAATTTGAATGATAAAGATCCTCCTCCCTCTTCTACTACTGCTCTCGTAGCTTGAGGGATTTTCTTATATGTTTTTTTATGAATAGTTGTATGATTATGGTAGAATGTCGTGTGACTCTTTGTAGGGTGATTTTTTATCCCCCAGTCCTTTTTTGTGAATATTGTACTTTATTTTATATATTAATAGTAAAGGCCCCTATTCATAAAAATTTTTTTTGCATGATTTGAAAGTAAACTAAAATATTTAACAAAAATTAAGCAATTGAAAGCTAAGAATGCTTGAATACAAAACAATATAATAATGAAAATAAAATCTACATCCTTTATGAAGGAAAAGAGGTTCTCTTTTATAGAAATCTCTCTCAAATCGACGGTCGAGATTGAAAAACAAAGAGTGGACAATATTTGATTTGAGGAAGCACAATCCATGTGTAAAGAAGATGGTTGGTCGAGAGACTCAGTTGACTAAACTAACTGATCAGTTATTTTGGAAACTTCCAAAATTAGTTTTCAGTTAATAGCTTTGTATCCAAAATAAGAAAAAGATAAGAATAAGTTAACTGAATAAAACTTATTTGTTTCCAATTCAAGAATCAGTTAATTGAAATTGATGACATCATATGCATTTTTAAATATTTAAATGATTTTAAATGCACATTTTGTTTTTATTTAATTAATTTAATTCCTTTATAGATTTTATTAATAATTTAGCAATTTATTTAATTAATATTAGAATATCAATTAAATAATTAACTTAAGGTTTATTTTCCAATGTAATATTTATACAAATATGATGGATCCCAAGGGTCACTAGAATACCTTAGAAATGAAATCAAGAGTCACCATAATGTTTATTACAAATAAACTTATTAAAACTACCAAAAATTTCAAAAAATTAAATAAAAATTTAGGCCTACTTGGAGAAGGCATAACTTTCAAGTCCTAGGTTTGATTTGCAAGCTGTTTACTTCGTTGGAAAGATAATAAAAATTTGTAGACACAAAATTTTGAAGTATATGCCTAGAAATGCGCCGAAGACCTTCAAAAATACAGTTTACCGAGACATGCAAAATACTAAAAAAATTTGATTTAAGTATTTCCCAATTCCATCCTGATCATTCCTCCCCCCTTGAGAGGCAATGGGCCCCATTGCACTAACCTACTGCAAAAAATGAGGAAATTGTGCTTCAATTTGTTCCTTAGTTAACCACTTTCCTTGATGAGGATGCTGACCAGATCAAACCACCCGATAAAGAGGAATGTTCTAATTTCTCAAAGTCTTTTAAATGAATTCAGTAACATGGTCACACTGGAGATGGAACTGTAGTAGATAATTATGCAGTTTGAATGTTTTTAGTAGCTTGGGAAATGTACAACAAAGGAGGAAAATAGGGTCTCAACAATTCCACATTGAAAATTGGATGCAAGCCCAAGAAGGATGGCAAATTAAGTTCAAAAGCATTCTCACCTACTTGCTTCACAATAGTATACATGCCACAATGAAGAGGAAGAAGCTTCTTGTTTGGTTCGTGAAGGTGCTCTTTCTAAACATGTAACCATACCTTTTCACCAACCTTAAAGTGATGATGAGTTCTATGTTTATCATGCCTTTCCTTATACTCTGATTACTCTGCTCCAAAATCTCATGAACTTGCTACTATTATCAATGAATTTTTTTGCTTTATCTACCTCCTTGTCAGTATTCAATAAAGTATCAGATTGCAAAAATGGTAGTGCTACATCTATAGGTGCCAATGGTTGATACCCAAGACAAACCTCAAATGAACTATGCCCTATAGTACTATGGAGTGCACAGTTGTAACTGTGTTTCACATAGGGTAAGCTTTCATCCCATGTGCAAGGATGTTTTGAATGAAACATCCATATGATATGAATCACCATTTGATTCACCACTTCTATCTGCCCATCTGTCTAGGGATGGAATGTTGTGGACTTTGTCAACTTTGTGTCCATTTTAGCCCATAGTGTAGACCAAAATTTGCTAATGAACCTTCTATCCCTATAAAAAATAATGCTTTTGTGCAAACCAAAATGAACCCAAACATGTTCAAAAAATAAATTGGTAGTCTCTTCTACAGAAATCATCTTTTTACATGCTACCATGATAGCCATTTTAGAAAACCTATCTACCACAACATACACACAATAATGCCCCTGGTAGTTGGAAGCCCAAACATAAAATCCATTGAAACAAAGTACCATGGCTTATTAGGAATAGGTAATGGTAAGTATATACCCAACTTATAGTTTTTGAGCTTTGCAATTGCATAGGCTGCACAAGCTTGTATATATGAAATTATATTCTGCTTCATTTTTGGCCAATATAAATTCTTTTGAAGGATAGAAATAGTCTTACCAATACCAAAATTTCTTGCAACATGGGTGTAGTGAGCTTCCCATATCATTTTCTTTCATTCCTTAGTGGGTACACATATATGATCAACATGGCAAAGCAAACCATCCTGCAAGTGAAAATCAGAGATACACTTTCCTTCTACCAAATTACTATAGATGCTAGCAAAATTAGGGTCAATACCATATAGTTGTTCCCATGTGGATGATTGATGACCACATGAATCCAGCACCATTGTCAAACCTAGAATTGGAGGCCTACTCAAACAATTTACCACTTTGTTACTGCTTCCTTTTTATGATGAATGTTGAGGTGAAATTGTTGTAGATAAGCTGACCACCTTTAATGTCTATCATTCTACAACTTCCCATGTGTTTTCAAGAATTGAAGAGGTTTATGGTGTGTATGTATAATAGTTTCCTTTCCTAGTATATAATATTTCCATTATTTGTTGGCCTGAACAATAGCATACAACTCCTTGTCATAGGTGGGGTACCTATGTACTGTATCAGAAAAAGTTTCACTATGATAGGAAACAAGATGCCCATGTTGTGTGAGTACTGCACCAAGAGCATAATCAGATGCATCAGTTTCTATCTCAAATGATTGTTGCAGATCTGGGAGAACTAGTACTGGTGCTAAACATAATATTTTCTTTAACTCTTCAAATTCTTGTTGCTTTGCCTCTGTCCACTGAAATTTTTCTTGTGGTCCACCCCTTAGTGATTGATTGAGAGGCCATGATATATGTGAGAAACCAAAAACAAATCTGTGATAGAAGTTGGCTAAGCCCAAGAAGCTGCGAAGCTCTATGAAATTTTTAGGAGATGGCCAATCTATGATTATTTGAATCTTTACCTGGTCAACATGAACACCCTTAGTATCAATGATATACCCTAAGTATTAAATACTCTTCATACCAAAAGAGCACTTCTCAATGTTGGCATAAAGTTTATGTTTTTTCAGAGTTGAAAGCACTTTTTCAACATGCTGCAAATGCTTAGACCAGGTCTTGCTAAAGATGATTATGTCATCCAAATAAACAACCACAAAAGAATAAATGAATGGTCTAAGAACATCATTCATCAGCCTCATAAATGTTGCTGGGGCATTTGTTAGGTCAAAAGGCATAACCAACCATTCAAACAAACATTCCTTAGGTTTAAATGTAGTCTTCCACACATCTACTGGATCAGTTAGTACTTGGTGATATCCAGATTTAAAGTTAATTTTTGTAAATAACTTAGCTCCCCTAAGTTGGTCCAACAAATCATCAATTCGAGGGATTGGATATCTATTTTTTACACTAATTTTGTTCAATGTCTTATAATAAATACAAAGTCTCCATGTCCCATCTTTATTTTTAGCAAGGAAAATTGGACAGCCACAGGGTGAAGCACTTGGAAAAATATGTCCTTTCTGAATCAACTCTTGAATTTGTCTCTTGATTTCATCATTTTCCAAAACTGACCTTCTATATATTGGCTCATGTGGTAGTGGTATGCCTGGGATTAAATCAATAGAGTGCTTGACTTGATAGTGTGTTGGAACTCCCACCAGTGATTTAAACACACTATGATATTCTTTCAAAATTTTATCCATTTGATTTTGTTGATTTTCTCTTATGGCTACCTTGATGACATGTAACTGATTAAATGGTTGACTATATTAAGTTGAAGATGATGCAAGACATTAAATCAGTTAATGGTTTGTATTTTCATTGATGTCAACTTGATATCATCTATATGGTCATATACATAATGCCAAAGAATTTAGAGAACCAATGGAATATAGGTAATGCTTTCAGTAATGCATAAAAGTCAAGTATTCACTAAGTGACAGAATACACCGGCGGAGTGCACACCATCGGTAAAGACAGAGATAAAAGTCATAGTGATGCCCAACAAGCATAAGATAGTATTGCCCGATGAAGTAGAATCAAAGGATGCCCGACGAACTAAACATAGTGTTGCCCGATGAGAAAGATCCAATGATGCCCGATGGATGGAGATCCCGAAGCTAACTGAAGCGACACCGATGGAACTGGCAGTTGTCATCGGTGAAAAACTGCAGATTTGACCGATAGAATAGAGAGATCAGAAAATGACAAAATATCTAGCTGGCAAAGCTAAAGGATAGACTTAACTAGTTGTTTTTTTTTTTATTCAACCACAGTTAAGTAAGTGATTTGTACAGTTGGAAAGAAGATAACTACGAGATAAATCAGGAGTTAAAGCCATAAATCAAATTGGCTGGATTATTTTTCATGCCAAGAATCAAGAATCAAGAACTTAGAATTAAGAAAATCATGTCTATTTAAGAGACAAGCATAATTCATTCTAAGAGTGGTCAAGAAGCAATTAGATACATGGGGGAGTGAACTGATAGAAGATGCTGAAGAGAAACTAATGAAGGATTAACTTCATGCAGTCCTGAACAATCAAGCTGAGGGAGAGCTAAAGAATTCTGCAGACACCGACAGATAGAGAAGCACAACATCATAGAGTAGAAAGAGTTAAGTACAAAGGAATTGTATTGATACATTGATCAGAAAGATATTGTAAGTAAATAGATCTGAAAATCTGTAATTAAGTTGCATTAGAAACATGTCATTTTATTTCAGTTTAACCATTGAAGCATTAAGTCTCTTAATAGAGTAGGACTTAATAGTGTTTTGTAATTGAGGTATATCCTAACAGATTACTAGAAGGTCGACTCATGATAGTAGCACTAGTCTTACCTAAAGCCTATTGATAGTCTAAGAAGGAGGTTGATTCAAGGATGGTAGTAAGATTTGCATAAAGCCTATTGACAGTCATGAGACTGATTCAAGGATGGTAGGATAGATGCCAGATACTTAGTGACAACCTATGTATTGAAAATCCTCTAACAAGGTCACACTTAACAGTGTGTTTGTAAACTTTAATAGGGTTGGCTCCTAATAGGGCTCACTTTAGAAGAGTGAAAATTTGGGGTACCGGTCCCAGTGGTTTTTTCCCTTAATAGGGTTTCCATGTTAAAAATCCTTGTGTTATATGTGCATAATTTATTACTTTACTGTTTTACATTCTACATATGCATTTATGGATTAACTGGTATACTCTACATATTTATTGAGTATCGGTAAATACAGTTTAATGCTTATTGGTTATCAAGGAGAAGTAGGACTGACAAGGTAAACTGACAAATAGTTATTTGTTTCAAACAATGGCATGCATCTTGTTGGGACTTAATAATTTGAGAAGTATTTATTGGTGGATTAAAGTTTAAAAAGGGTAAATTTTCTGAGGCCACTGATTTACCCCCCCTCTCAGTTATTATGAACAATTGGTATCAGAGCTTGTGTGCTTAGAAGGAAGGTTTCAATACCTAAGTTAAAGATCACAAGATGAATAGATGAGATGTGCCCAAGTTGAACAAGGACAACTTTGCTTCATGGAAAAGTAGGATAAAGCTTCACTTATCAGGTATTGGCAATGATATTACTCAATAATTAGAAACTAAGTATGTGTTTCCTATAGGACCATTGATAGTGGATCAATTGAGAGTAAAGCATGAACATAACTGCATGGTTATAGAGCTTTTAGCCTCACTCTCTAATGCTGAATTTGAGGATGTCAAAGATTGCAAAAATGCAAAAACAATGTGGGAAAAGTTGAAACTTGTACATGGAGGTGATGCAAATGTTCTGAGAGACAAGGCAGAAAGCCTTAGAGGAAAGTTTGATGATCTCAGAATGAAAGAAGGTGAAAACATCACATAGTACAAAACAAGAATAAAGGAAGTAGTCAATGCTATACGAGGTGTTGGAGGTACAATTGAAGAGGAGAAAGTGGTAAGTAAAATCCTAAGAACCTTATTGCCCATATATGCTATTAGAGTCTCTGATATTCAAGAAATGAGAGTAGTACCAAATAATATAGTCACTCTTGATAGCCTGATTGGTAGACTGATTTCATTTGAGATGAATAACTTTGATAATAGTGTCTTACCAAGCTTAGAATCTGCATTCAAGTATTCTGTGAGAATAAGCAAAACTAGTCAGAGACATTCATCTATAAGATACAGTGAAAGCGAAAGTGAAGAAGAAGATCTAGATGAAATTGAAGCACTCATGGCAAGAAGAATGCTGAGAGGCAAAGGTAAATACAATGGTAAGTTACCACTTGTATGTTTTAATTGTAAAGAGATTGGACACTTTGTTGGTAGATGTCCCAAAAAAAAATATGACAGAAGTGATAACAGATATTTTGAGAAGAAATTTGACAGAGGTGATAACAAAGATTACAGAGGTTACTGATGATCAAAAAGAAGTGATACCCAAGATTACAAGGACAAAGGAAAGAAGGCTAGCTATCTACCTACTTGCAAAGATGAAGATACTAACACTGAACTGGATGATGATATTAAGATAGTGTTTGTAGCTGTGAAGGATGATTCAGATGAAGATGAAAGGTATGGAGAAACTACACTCATATCTAAGATTACTAAAAATGATATCTGGATTATAGATAGTGGCTGCACTCACCATATGATTGGTGACAAAGAAAATTTTAATACTTTTGAATATTATAAAGGTGGTACAGTAAGAATGGGAAATGATTCTCCTTGTCAAATTGAAGGTAAAGGAACAGTAATGCTGAATAACCTGATTAAATGTGAAAATGCTTATTGGGTAAAAGGATTGAATTTTAATTTGTTGAGTGTTTCTCAGCTAAATAATTTAGGTCATAAAGTAGAATTTGAGAACAAGAAGGCAAAGATCTTCAATGAATCAAGAACACTGATTGATACTGGTGAACATACCAAAGGTAACTTATTCTATCTGAATGATACTAACCCCACTTTCTTAATGACTAGAAATGAAGGCATATGGATATGACACAAAAGGTTGTATCATGTGAAATTTGACAACATGATGAAGATAACCAGGAAAAGAAGTGTAAGAGGCTTATCGATGATGACAAATCCAGACAACATCATGTGCAAGAATTGTCAAAAAGGTAAAATGACTAAGTCTAGTTTCAAAAGCAAAACCCATACATCTGATGATATTCTAGAAGTAGTCCATACTGATTTATTGTCTTTGTTGATGATTGCTCTAGAATGATGACAGTCATGTTTTTAAAAGAAAAATTTGAAGCATTCAAGATGTTTAAATGGTATAAGGATATGGTTGAAAAAAAAAGTTGCAAGGATCTAAAATGTTTGAGATTAGATAGAGGAGGATAATTTATATCAGATGAGTTCACTAATTTCTATAATGAGCATGGTATAAAAAGATAAGTTTCTGCACCAAGAACACCACATCAAAATGGGATTGCTGAGAGAAGGAACAAATCAATAGTTGATTGTGCAAGAACACTGATGATAGAGAAGGACATCAATTAGATCTTCTGGAGGGAAGCTATTAGCACTACTATCTACACACTTAACAGAGTACAATTAAGAAAGGACTCAAAGAAGACTCCTTATGAGCTATGGTATGGTAAAACTCCCAATGTAAGTTACTTCAAATTTTCTGGCAGTCAATGTTATGTCTTAAAAGATAAAAGAAATGGAAAGCTTGAAGCCAAAAGTGATGAAGGTATTTTTCTGAGGTATTCTACAAAAAGCAAAGCTTTCAAATGTCTAATCAAGGATTCTAACAAAATAGTTGAGAGTGCAAATGTAAAGATTGATGAGTTTGCAGAGAAGAATGAGATGTAAAGCATAAAAGAACTAGAGACTACAACAAATTTATATACTATGAAGAACCCACAACTCTACATGAGCAACAATGCATAAACCCAGAACAATAGAATGTTGCAACTGATGGTCAGAATGCTGTTACTAATGGTCAGGATAATGATCAAGATAATGTGCAAGGTAACGAAGATCAAGCTGATATGAAAAGAGTTGTACCTATACTTGCAAGATATGTAAGAAGGAATCATCTAGAGGACTAGATCATAGGAGATAAGAAAGCTGGTACAAGAACAAGAAGTAAGTCTTTAAACTCAAATTGCTTAATTTGTGAGTTTGAGCCAAAGTCTGTCAATGTTGCACTAGAAAATGAAGAATGGATAAGTGCTATGAATGATGAGATTGAATAGATTGAAAAGAACAAGACATGGTCACTTGTTCCAAGACCGGATGACAAGAATGTCATTGGTACAAAATGGATATTCAGGAACAAACTGAATGAGATTGGAGAAGTCACAAGGAACAAAGCAAGACTAGTATGCAAGGGGTATGCACAAGAAGAAGGCATAGACTATGGAGAAACCTTTGCACCTATTGCTAGGCTAGAAGGAGTAAGAATTCTACTTACTTATGCTACATACAAAGGATTCAAAGTATATCAAATGGACGTCAAGTCAACATTCCTAAATGGAATACTTGAAGAAGAGGTATACATTGAAC
>MU223645.1:1347890-1380981 GCA_018584345.1 Thuja plicata
AAGAAGACAAGACAATAGAGGTAAATCAGACTCTATACAGATCCATGATAGGAAAACTCATGTATGTTGTACACACTAGACCAGATATTGCACATGCAGTAGGAATTGTTGCTAGATTTTCTGCTAAGCCCAAGGAATCACATATAACTGCTATGAAAAGAATACTAAGATATCTGAAGAATACTAAGGAATTTGGCTTATGGTACAGAAGAGAAGGAAAATTTGAACTAAAAGTGTTTACTGACGATGATTGGGCTAGAAATCTTGATGACTGGAAAGCACAACTGGAGGAGCATTCTTTATGGGTGACAGATTTGTCACATGGATTAGCAAGAAGCAAGGATGCATCTCTTAGTCTACTGCAGAAGCAGAATATGTTTCTACTACTGGAAACTGCTTGAATATTGCATGGATCAAACAATTGCTGGATGGTATGCATATGAAGATCAAAGAACCAGTAATTATTTATTGTGATAACACCAGTGCAATACATATTTCCAAAAATCCAGTCATGCATGCGAAGACTAAACACATTGACATCAAGTATCATTATTTGAGAGAATAAGTTCAAGAAAAAGAGGTGATACTTGAGTATGTGCAATCAAAAGAACAATTGGTTGATATCTTCACTAAGCCACTACCAAAGGATACATTTGAGTACCTGAGGAAAAGACTAGGGGTAAAAACCATGTCTAACAATCAGTAATAGGACTGAAGGCTGTATCAACCATATATTATTAGAATATCAATCATGATTGATGCAAGCAGAAGCTGAACCTCAAAGCTACATCTATATACAACAAGATATATATTAGAACCAAGCACTAGAGTAGATTGTTATATTGATAATGGATAAGGGAAATTCAAGGAATATATTATGGAAAGAAGGAATTAGTTGATAGAATGTCAGACATTTGTAAAATATTTGTTTGGCATTGTTGTGAAAGGGAGAGAATGTTTCCATATTATCATTAGAAAATTTTCATTATTAGATTACTCCAAACAGGGAGAGATCATATTCAAAGGGAGAGTTCTTGTATAAAAGTTGCAAATACAAGCCAGTGACATCAAAGATGCAGAATAGTCAAAAAGAAAATTGACACCAACAGAGGTCACAACACATTAGAAGAAGAAATAAAGGAAAGCTGCAAGAATCAAATCTAAGCTTACAAAGAGCTTACCGACGGTCAGACATTTTTTTTGATTATCAAAACAAATTGTTTGGTGATTTGATGAATCTCAACAATTGTATTTCATATTGTATTAGCAATAGTATAGTGTGATAATATAGTATTTTTCCATCAATTCCAAAGGGAGAGATTGATGACATGTAACTGATTAAATGGTTGACTATATTAAATTGAAGATGATGCAAGACATTAAATCAGTTAATGGTTTGTATTGTCATTGATGTCAACTTGATATCATCTATATGGTCATATACATAATGCCAAAGACTTCAGAGAACCAATGGAATATAGGTTATGCTTTCAGTAATGCATAAAATTCAAGTATTCACTAAGTGACAAAATACACCGGTGGAGTGCACACCATTGGTAAAGACAGAGATAAAAGTCACAGTGATGCGCGATGAGTAGAAGACAGTATTGCCCAAGGAAGCAGAATCAAAGGATGCCCGACGAACTAAACACAGTGTTGCCCAACGAACAAGATCCAATGATGCCCAACAGACAGAGATCTTGAAGCTAACTGAAGTGACACCGATGAAACTCGCAGTTGTCACCGGTGACGAACTATAGATTTGACTGACAGAATAGAGAGATCAGAAAATGAAAAAATATCTAGTTGGCAAAGCTAAAGGATAGAATTAACTGGTTGTTTTATTTTTTTTATTCAACCACAGTTAAGTAAGTAATTTTTACAGTTGGCAAGAAGATAACTACAAGATAAATCAAGAGTTAAAGCCATAAATCAAATTGGTTGGATTATTTTTCACGCCAAGAATCAAGAATCAAGAATCAAGAACCTAGAACCTAGAATTAAGGAAATCATGTCTATTTAAGAGACAAGCATAATTCAATCTAAGAGTGGTCAAGAAGTAATCAGATACATGAGGGAGTGAACTGATAGAAGATGCTGAAGAGAAACTAATGAAGGATTAACTTCATGCAGTCCTGATCAATCAAGCTGAGGGAGAGATAAATAATTCTGTAGACACCGATGGACAGAGAAGCACAACATCACAGAGTAGAAAGAGTTAAGTACAAAGGAATTGTATTGATACATTGATCAGAAAGATATTGTAAGTAAATAGATCTGAAAATTTGCAATTAAGTTACATTAGAAATAGGTCATTTTGTTTCATTTTAACCATTGAAGCATTAAGTCTCTTAACAAAGTAGGACTTAACAGTCTTTTGTAATTGAGGTATATCCTAATAGATTACTAGAAGGTTGACTCATGATAGTAGCACCGGTCTTACCTAAAGCCTATTGACAGCCTAAGAAGGAGGTTGATTCAAGGATGGTAGTAAGATTTGCATAAAGCCTATTGATAGTCATGAGACTGATTCAAGGATGGTAGCATAGATGCCAGATACTTAGTGACAACCTATGTATTGAAAATCCTCTAACAAGGTTTCACTTAAAAGTGTTTTTGTAACCTTTAATAGGGTTGGCTCCTAACAGGGCTCACTTCAGAAGAGTGAAAATTTGGGGTACCAGTCCTAGTGGTTTTTTCCCTTAACAAGGTTTCCACGTTAAAAATCCTTGTGTTATATGTGCATGATTTATTACTTTACTATTTTACATTCTACATATGCATTTATGGATTGACTAGTTTACTCTGCATATTTACTAAGTATCGGTAAATACAGTTTAATGCTTATCGGTTATTAAGGAGAAACAAGACAGACAAGGTAAACCAACAGACAATTATTTGTTTCAAATATTTCAATGGCATGCATCTTGTTGGGACTTAATAATTTGAGAAGTATTGATTAGTGGATTAAAGTTTAAAAAGGATAAATTTTTTGAGGCCACTGATTCACCACCCCCTCTCAGTTATTACTAACATACCTTAGCATGTGTATTAAGGACAACTGACTTTGTATGTTCAGGGTGAACCATGAGAAGAAAAAAAGCTCTAGTTTGAGCAATCAAATGTTTACATTATTTAGCACTAATTAGAGAAGGAGTTTGTGTTGGACATTCCTCTGGTATTCAAAACCTCTTCCCACCAAGATTTATTGTAACGCTGCCTGGTCTAGATTAATACATTCCATTCCTCTGATACATGTAAGGTTGCCCCAACAATACATCACAAACATCCAGCGGTGCTACATCGCATACCACTTCATCCTTGAAAGGATTGATTGAATATGGAATATGAAAGTGTTGATTTATTTGAATATCTTGTTCCTCATTTACCCATCCCATAGAGTATGGTTGTGGGTGTCTTGTCACTTTCAAATTCAATCTTTTGGTTGTCTCCCTGGATATCATATTCTTTTGGCTCCCACTATCAACAATAAAATGTAGAGGATTTCCATCAACCCACATTTGTGAATGAAAAAGTCTCTCTTCATCTTCATGATGCATTACTTTAGTAGTTGCAACTATGGCATATGGGTCTTCTTCTATGATAGAATCATTCTCCTTTTGATCGGAAGGATCTATTGGTGATGATTCAAATTAAGCTTCCTCTCCCTATATTTCTATCATGAGATTTTTGATACTTCAACAATCCTTTGTATTATGGGTTGGGGACTTATGTATCTCACACCACATGCATGTATTTTCTTGTGTTTTTTTGCATCCCACCATATGTTCTTGGCTGGGTTTGAGTGAGGTTCCTTGGTCACCTATTTTCCTGTAGATTTATTATCACCTTCAACCTTTGGCTTATTATTTGCAAAGTAGTCCCTCCTCCCTTTCTACTTGAATTTCTCTTCAAAATTTGTAGCATATTTTAGGAAGTTGCCAATGTCTTAATATTCAAAAATTCCATCTCTGTTTGAATATACCTATGAAGTCCACTACGATATTTCAGAATTTGATGCTTCTCTGGATCCTGAAGACCAGGTTTTTTTGAAAGTGAATGGAATGTGTTTGTGTAATCTTTCATAGATTGATCCCTCTTATGTTGAAGAAACTGCCATCTATGTATTTCTATTCATATACATCCTCATGAAATTATGCTTCTTTTATGTATTCCATAAATTCTCCCCATGTGGGCTTGTTATCAAGAAATACTTCCAAGTCATTTTCATCAGATAATTCCCATTCTTTATTTTCTAATTTGGCTTCCCAGGAGCATTTCACATGGGTTTCAACTTTGAGGAGAGAAAATGTTATTTTTTCTGCATGTGAGAAATTATTTATAGAAAAGTATCTATCCAATTTCGATATCCAGTTATCAACAGCTTCAGCATCAAGTTTTCCTTCAAAATTTGGGATGTTAAAATTTACCTGCACTTTGAAAGGGGTATTTCCATGAAACATTGTTCTTGATTTAGAGGGTTGTTGATTCTATAGAAGGAGTGAAAATTTACTCATCATCTCCTCTCATTGCTTATTTAAAGCCTCTTCCACCATCTGCTTAATTTTATGATTTGACATCTTTGATTGTGTGCGCCTCAAAGGTGGATATTATGACAAATATTTTGTATCTAGTCCTAATCTTTGGTAGGAGGACCTTGTGTAACTTGGCATAAAGGAGTGTTCCCACTTTGATACCACTGATTTGAATTATGAATCAGATTACAATAGCTAGTGTGATAGTTGCAGTATTGTCAATTTCAATATAAAAAATAGAAGACTAACAACAAAATTGCAAGCCAAAAAGTGATCCATTCTATTCAAAATTTGATTTTATACAAATATGATGGATCCCAAGGGTCAATATAATACCTTGGAAATGAAATGAAGAGTCACCATAATGTTTATTACAAATAAACTTATTAAAACTACCAAAAATTTCAAAAAAACTAAATAAAAATTTAGGCCTACTTGGAGAAGGCATAACTTTCAAGTCCTAGGTCTGATTTGCGAACCGTTTACTTCATTGGAAAGATTATCAAAATTTTTAGACCCAAAATTTGGAAGTATACCATGCACAAGATTTTCCTAGAAATGCCCCAAAAACCTTCAAAAATGTAGTTTACTGAGACATACATAACAGTGAAAAAATTAGATTTATGTATTTCCCAATTCCATCCTAATCAAATGTATTTTCAAGAATTAATTAATTAGTCAATTATGATGATTAATTAGGACCTAGGATTCAGGTCAGATCAACTTGAAATTGATAAATTTTCTATTTGGTTTAGGACTTAAAATAATCAAGATTAGGGTTTCTTGATAAACAATTGAGATTAGGGGTCTAGGGTTTAGATGACCATATTTAGGTCATTACATTTTCCCCTTTTTGAATTGATGTGTGATTAGTGCATTGATTCAAAGACCTATTAGTGATAAGACCCAGATTAGTTTTATTTGAAGAGTTGAAACCATTCTTGTCAAGGAAGAGCGACTTCAAGCTTGATTGGATGAAGATCGATCAAAATATATTAAAACAAATGCTCAATTTGATTTGAAGCGATGAAAATGAACATCTATCAAGAACTCTTAAATCTTTTGATTGGTTTTAATGAATAGATATTTTGATTTGAAGTGATGAAACTAATTACCATTAAGAGATTTGATTAGCAAGAAAATTGACTTGATTTGAAATGATGGAGCCAATTTGATCAATGTATCTATTTTCAATAATGAATAGCCTGTATAAGACAAATCTTATCTAGTTTTGAGTGTATTCACCACTATATAAGACCATTGATTTGGTTGTCTTTGATTTAAGATGATCTTAACTTGATTTGATGCGATGAAGCTGAGATGCCCCAATTGATGGTGTTTTGATTGATGATGTGATCATTGGAATGTTGATGTCCTAATCTTGCCCCCTCAAAAGTGAAATCAAATTCTAGGTATGTGCCCCAGTGATTGGAAGCAATTTGATGGATAACATGATGTAGGAATAAGAGGATCTAATTAGAAAAAGGTCTCAAGTAGTTAGGACATAATCTGTACTTGATGGGAGGTCCATTTGACTAGATTTGACTAAAATTGATAATAGGAGGATTGGCTGGAAGAAAGTATGAAATATTTCATTGGTTTGGAGTCTGGAAAGACTGATTGTGCACATGGTCAACTACAGTTGATTGAAAAATTGAAACGTAAAAATGACAAGTAAAATGATTTCAAATTTCAATTTCAATCCTGAAAATAGAATCAGGATAGTTGAATTAGCCAGGGGTATCATTTTCACGTCAATCAACGCACAACTAACCATTTGAAAAAAAGGAAGATCAATCAATGGGAGCTTCAAATCCTTCACATTGGAGAGATAATGATATTTTGCAGATTTCAACACCATGAACATGCAATGAAAAACTGCCATGAATGCAACCTAAGGTGTAGTCACTGAAGTTTAGGCTTGAAATTTTTCATCATCGAATGTTTTGGAACATCGGAGTCACTGAAATCCTTATTGGTGCCACTGTGACCATAAGAATATGAATATGACTTTCATCAGATAATATATGGAAAACTAACATAATGATCAGGGCACAAAAGCTAAGATGACCCAAATGTTGTTTCTAGTTGATGTTGTGAGAGTTCACTAGTATCAGGGTATTCAAAGCCATGATAACCATAAGTACAATCTTGCATAAAAAAGTAGAGCAATAATAGTCAAGGAGATAGTTCTAACCTAACCTTGGCATGCAAGTATACAAGATCAAGGGATGTGAGGCTTTTCCACCTTAATGCATGAGCTCTTATTACATACACCCAGTTTATTTGATGTTTTAGGATCATCGGGACCACACCAACAAGAAGCATACAAATAAAGGATTAACAAAAATTAATGAGAATAGACAACATACAAAGAGAATTTCAACATACTTTAGCCATTTTCAATGTTTCCAGATGTGTACGTATAGGAGGTGTTGAGAAACATTGTCGTGCTTGTGAGTGTGATGTGTTTGAGTTATATTGAGCTGTTGTTTATGTTTACATTATCTAACGTGTGTTGAGAAACATAGATGTATCCAAATAGGTAGTGTTAAGAAACATGTTTTATTAGGGTGTTGATAAACACTAGTGTGTTATTATCGAACTCTCCTACAAAAATGACAAGATAAATGACTAATTTGGTGCAAAATGTGATCAAAATAGGGCCCTTGCCCCCTAGTAATGAATTTGAAAAAAATATAACTGACTTGACTCATACTGCTGGGACAAAGCTTGTATCAATTTCCCCCAGACTATGACTCTAGATCAGTTTCAAGCCAGGAGGGTTCTCAGGAGAACCAAAGTGTCATGAAAGCGACTAAAAGATTATGTACAAACTGAAGGAAAAAAATATTTCTAAGACTGAGCATTGATAGATGGAGTGCTGAGTACAAGAGGGGCTTATTTACAAGGTTTTCACCTGCTTGGTAGAGATTCTATTTTTGCTACCAGGGTGCCTGTTTACCAGGTTTTCACCAAGGTAGTTTTTCTTTTTTTTCAAATTTTTTTGTATTTTGTATTTTTTGATTTTTTTGGTTGATGAATCAAGGTGCCTATTGCTAGGTTTTTACCAAGATGATCATTTTTGAGGACTTTTTTTCACTTTTTAGTCTTTTTTTTCTTTTTAGAGATTACTCATTATCAAGCAAGATCACATTGGTTTTCCCCCAATGTCTAGCAAGGTGTAGAACATTAAATATGAACTAGAAAGGTGATGGATGAGGAAAATAGACAATAGTGGATGAAGAGGGTGAATACAACCCTCAAGGATAGTCTCCTCAAGATTATCTAGGATAGGGAAAAAGAATACAACAATGTAGGCTCATGGAGTGGTGGTGAATAGCATATAGGATAATGAGCTGATGTTATGAAAAGTATGTGGTCCAAAAGAGTGGACATGACAAGATTTTTTTTTTGAGAAACTATTTTACATTTTTTGTTCTTCATTTTGATCAAGACCAAGGGGTCAATTATATAGGATAGTGACGGGATAACATGATTGGGATAAAGGGTGATGGAGGTATAAGTGAATGTTTTGGGATTAGTGCAAAGGATGTTTATGAATAGTGAGTTTTGATTTGGGATAAGAAAGATCATGATAGGGTACCTAAGATGAGAGAAAGTGAATAGGTTGATGGAAAGGATAATGAATGTTAGGATACATAATACTCATGGATATGTTCAACCTTATCAAGATAACCAAAAGGAACATGGATGGTCATGAGCTAGCTAGATGTAAGATATGATGTATAAGATGAAATGGAAGGAACTTGCCCCCAAGTGAATAGTGCAAGTAGGAGGAATTACACATGATGCATGTTTGCCAAGTTTTCATCATAGTACTTATGCAAGGTGCCAATAAGTGGTTTTCACCATAGGATGAATTTATTTATCTTTAATTTTGCAACCAAGGTGCCTGTTTACCTGGTTTTCACCAAGGCACTTTTTCTTTCTTTCTTTCTTTTTTTTTTCCTTTTTTTTTTAATTTTTGATTTTATGGAGGAACTTTAAGTCTCTTGCTCTTTAGATATTGTTCCTTTGAAAGATATGCTATCATGGGCCAAGGCCACTGAAAGTATGCTCAAAGATGTTGATAGGGTGATGGTAGGGAATGAAATGGAGGATAAGAGAGATGATAGCAAATTATTTATGTGATGTATTAGATAAGAGGAATTGAAGGATATGGGATGGATGGGTAGGTGGTAGGTGCAAGATATTATTGAAAGGTTTTTGTAGAGGTAGATGGAAATGGTGATAAGATAAAAATTGACACACCCCTTGAAGGGTAGTGGATGAATGTAGGGAAAATGGATGGAATAGCTTGAGGCTTTGATGTATGAGTGGATATGGATCTTGGTACATTAGGATCCAAGATGGATGGAGAAGGGGGTGAATTATTAAAGGTAATAGATTTTGGGACATGAGGACCCAAAATAGAGGAAGAAGATGGGAGGTGTTTACATAAAGATGAAGTGGAAGACTTTGGAAGCTTGGATACCAACTCTAATTTTTCCTTTTTGTTCAAGTCTTTTAAGAGAGACTTGGGAATCCAGATAAATTTTAATTTTCCTTTACTTTTGGATGATTTAGAACATAATTATTCAATGATGGATTTAGGAACCCATATTTTCTTTGATTTTCTTCTTGGCTTAGTGGACCCTTGTGGTCTCTTGAATATTTCCTTTTTCTTTGTAATCACATGTCGATTAGACTGGAAATCATGATCTTCATATGCAAGTGGATTCTTGTATTTGTGATTTTTTTGTTGTACATCCAAATTGATTCCAAAAGTATTGGGAACTGTGGATGGATAGGGCTGATATGACTAGTTCACATGGATTGGTTGATAAGGAGGGGTCAAGGATGCATGTCCTTTTTTATCTTGATAGGGGATACGGTAGGAAGATGATGAACTAGTAGTTATAAGCATGGTGGATGGAGGGATACAATGACCTAATATAGATGGAAGGTTTGGTGGTTTTATCTTTGGGATATAAGGACCAAGAATAGAATTAGAGGATGGAGAAGGTTGATGATTACATGAAAATGGAGGGAGATAAGGTGTGGAAGGGATATCAACATATTTAGATTGAGCTACATGACCAAGGATCACCTCTTTAAAATTCATCTTTATATCAATAGGTCCATTAGTAGCTTTGATAGGAGAAATTTTGATAGGAGCAGCCGAAGCTTGAGGGGATTTATTGTTCTATAAGGGATTTTGAGGAATGATCATTTTTGGATATGGAATAATATGACAAGGGGATGATGGGATGCTATAATCTTGACAAGGATCTTTAGGTGGTTTAGAAAGGGTACTTTTCTCTTGATTTTCAATAGGTAAATAGAGATGGTGGAAATCATATCTTGATCTTTCTTGGGAGGTGGAGAGATATCTAGCTCTTGAGGTGGAGGGATATCTTCTTGGAAGAAATGAAAGGATATGAGAGGATCACCCTTAGAATATAGGGATATGGGACCTTTGTTAAATGCTAGAAGGGATTGGACAATGGCTTGATCCTGATCATTTTGTTTCTTCACACTTTGGATCACCCTCTTGACATGGAGCCACTTCTAAGGATGAGGTAGGAGTTTTTATCTACATGAGGGATTCTTGAAAGGCTAACAGAGTATCATTTTGATTAGGCATGATAGTCATTGAAGCACATGGAAGCTTTGGTTCTATGATCTTTGAAGCCAAAAAAAGACTCGCAGTCATATGCAAATTATCTTGGATCTCTTTTAGAGGTAGTCATTGAGGGTAGACATAGTCATCATTAGGATCAATCTTTGATAGAGATGGTGTGGCTAATTGTGAAGATTTAGGAGATGGAGGAATGGGGGAAGAAGTAGATGTGATATGTGAACCATTGCTAAACATGGATTCCTGATATTGATCATGCTTGAGATTAGATGAATCATTAGGATTTTCCACTTCAATTATGCCATCATATATGAGATCTTGGATTTTATCTTTCAAATCCATGCAAGATGAAGTTTTATGCTCATTAAGTCGATGAAATGCACAATAGGTACTTAAGAATGTCAATCCATGTGATGTGACTTGAGGTTATGTGATGAGATCATGCCTAAGAAGTTCCTCCAGTGCTGATTTATAAGATTGTCCCAAAGGAGTAAATATTCTCTCTAAAGGATAATTAGACTCTTCTTGACTTGTAATGTCTTCCCCTTGTAGATAGAGAAGGTTTTCATTTGAATCTATCATAGCCTCTTCTTCACTCTCTTGATTAAAGATATGATGGTCATGAAGTTGTTCATGATCAAAGATGGGTTTTTCATACTTAGATGCCTCTTTGTTTGAAGAAAAGGGAAGTATGGATGGCTCATGGTTATAGAAAAAAGGAAAGATTGATGAGGACTATTTAAATGGTGTATTCCTTTCTCCCTTTAAGTCCTAGATTTAAGATTTCAAAGTTTGAATCTGCTTTGATATAGCTTCTATAATAATCTCTTCTTTCTCATTGTTAAGACCATACAGTTTAGCCCATTTGTTTTTATCCATTGTAATTGTCTTGATGCACTTGCTTAGAAGTTTTATACACAAAATTTTCACCCTATTAAACTCATAATTCTAATGATGTGTTATAACATGGGAATCACTTCGAGGTTGTGGTACCTTTGCTAACTAAAGTGAAACCTCTAGATTCTAGGTCGGTTCCTCTTGGATAATCACCTAATTTTTCTCTTTAAACTTGAAAAGTAAATTTGGGAGGAAAAGGGATAGAAGGAGAACTAAAAGGTAAAAAGAAAAAATTAATCTAAAAGGTGATACACCGAATAAGACATGAATCACAACATAATGACCAAGAATTAGCATGAAATTTCTAAATTAGGACAAGTACAACTTCCTAGATAGGCTTGCAAAAAGTGTTTCATAGAGAGGCCTGAGATGAAACTATTCAAGGAAAGAAAATATTTCATAGAAATAGCTTCAAGAAGATAGACACAAACTATGACCTACAAACAAACATCCACTCTAGAAATAGGTGCAGGAATGAGACAAGATAACAAGGAATGAACAAAATTCACAAGACTATCTTTATCAATCATCCACAATAGTACACAAAGATGTAGAAAATAAATAAGACTTAGAATAACCCACAAACTTATTCAATACTCAGTCAATATATTATGCTTCAGAAAGAATCCCAAAATAAATGAAAACCGGAGGGAAGGAAAAATTCCATAGAAGGTCTTGCATAAGCCTTGAAAAAATGAGAATTACACACACATGAAAATATTGAGGATAGAGAAAATGTCATAGAAAACTCTTACATATTTTGAACCTTCTTAAAAAATATCAAAAAACAACTTATATAGAATTTTCTCCAGCACACAGGCTTGGGAGTCGATCCATCTGATCAGATTAGGGTAGAATTAGGGTTACAATAGATATCCATTAAATAATCAAAAAACCTAAAAACAATCAAGTCTATCCATTAATGCACTTGGAAAATATCTCAAAAAATCAGATTAGCCTAAAAAATATCTCTCATCACCATAAATTTGAGCAGACAGATCAACTCGATCCATCTACCTACTCTATAATTTAGAATACGTCACCACCGCAATGAAACTCTGATATAATATTTGAATATTTGAATTTAAACACAAATGGTCAAAAGTAATGCAAAAATACCCAATCAACAACCAAGTTTGAATCTTTATCAACTTTTAAATACGACCATTGATCTGACTTAAGTCACCCGTGAGCTTAGGATCTCAGATGCAACATGGCATGCAAGCACGATACCTTGAAATTTATCTTCCTTCATCTTGGACCTAAGGAAAATTTTCATCCACATGATAAAATAGGAATTGATTTATCTTTACCTTTACCTTTTTGACTTCAGCATAGCCCTACCATGGACATGTGGCACCACAATGCAATGGCTTGAAGAAAATCTATGTTTGATCTGGTGATAAAGGCTTTGTGATGACCGTCATATTTGATTCATCTGACCCTGTGAATTAACTCATATTTAACCCAACCATTGAATTCCTTTGTATCTCCAACTCTGAATACTGACTTTAACTTTGGGTTTATCATGAGATTAGGAGAACACCATAAGATCAAATTATGATCGACAACCTGCACATGATCTCTGAATGGAATGGCCTGACTCAAATTTGTTTGGAGATCAAGTGACATCCACAAGATTATCTTTTAATCCACGGTCACCACTAACTCTTTGAATGCCTTGGATGAATTTGACTTTATATGGTGATTTAACAGTAACCCCTTGATTTTATCTTGATCAATGACTAGAAAATAATTTGACAAACCCCTATTTTTAACTCTAGTCCATTCCAATATTACACGACTGAATATAAATCACAACCTCCAAGCCTTTAACTTAACTCTGGTTTGGATAGGAGATTCAGAGATAAAGCCTTATCTCTAAATCACTAAATAAAACTTAACCAGGCTTGATCTTGAATCAGGTTCATCTCGAGATTCAGAGATAAACTCAATCATTGAGTTTCTCAATCCTTTGGCTAACCCTAGTCTCATTTGGAGATTGAGTGTACATCACATGATTAGAAATTGATCAACCCTTGCTAGGTCTCTGAATGAAAACTTGACTTTGACTTTTTTCTGGAGATCTAGCGCCAGCCGCACATCTTAGATGAGATTGAAAATCCTCGCCAAGTCTCTGAATGATTTTATTAACCTCAAGTATATTCAAAGATTGAGAGGAAAGGAAAAATGTAAACCCCATCTTGACTTGAGTTAGATTACTAGATTCAAAGATAAATCTATCTCTGAATCTCCAAATGAATTTCTTGAGCCTTGGTTTACTCCACAACTTAGTGACATCCACAGGATCTAAACATGATCGATGACTATGCTTAATCTCCAAATGTTTCATGACTTTGACTTTAATTGCAAGATCCAACATCAACCACCTGATCAAAAGTGCATCCATGGTCTGTGCTTGATCTCCATATCATAAGAGAATATTATTTTCATTTATGATATTAAGAAATAAAGGCCGCACCAAGTCACTAAATGAATAAAAATATTCCCTCTTGATTGCAAGATTAAGAGATAGACATAAGAGGTTAAAGTGCACATGGAAAATAAGAACTTAAGTGGCATGGAAATGTAACTTAAAATTAGAATGGGCCACCAAAGAGCTAGGGTTTTTTAGACTTAGGGTTTGCACTTAGGACTTAACAAGACATGAACAAGGGTTAAAACCAAACCTAGAAATATGCAGAGAACAAGGAAAAGACCAAGAACTTGATAGAAAACCTTACAAGCTGGGTTCAACCCTTGTGGGAGACTCATTTACTCCACTTGTACCCAAAATTGGACAAAATAGAAAATTTTGGGTAACATTCTTTGTAATTTCTGCTAGATGTCTACCTGCTAGAAATACATGAAACCAGTGGCCTATGACATTCCATTGGGAAAGTAGTCTACATTAAGCACAAAAAAAGAACTTTTGGGAAGTAGGAGGACTGAAACCAAGAGGAGGGAACAACAAAATGAAACAAGGAAAGAGCTATATACAAGTAGAAACAACTAAATGTGCACAAACAGTTTGAGGAAAGCAGGAAAAACTAACCTCAAAGAAAAAAAGAAAAAAAAACTTAATTATAGGATTGGACAAACCTCAAAACAAGGTTTGAGGTGAAAGCCATTAACAAAAATTGGCAAGATTTCTCCTTCAAGAGTTGAGAGTTGAAAATAATTATGCTCCTTGCATTCTATGATCATAAATGGACCTCCCCAAAATGAATCAAACTTTGTATGCCTACCAGGATTGGATTTGAATTCATCCCACTTGAGGACTATATCCCCAATATTGAATTTCCTTGATCTAGCTCTCTTTTCAAAGATTTTCTTGGTTTGCATTAGTTGGAACTCCATATTATGCATAGATTTGTATCTATTCTCTTCCAACTCCATGAGCTGAGCATAGCATACTTGCAAAGGGTCTCCTTATTCAAAAAGGACAAGTTGAGTAGCAAGGTCAAGAGTTGGTAATTCAGTTGAGATAGACAACTTAGCTTCTTTTCCATAGAGTAGCATACAGGGAGAGTTCCAAATAATCATTTTTGGAGTGATCCCGTCTAACCAAAGGGAAGAATTTAGTTTTGGATTCCAATCTCTCTAATTCTCTTGAAAAGTATTTTTAATTGTCCCGACCAGATTCTTATTAGTGGACTCTACTAAACCATTACCTTGGGGGTAATAATTGGAACTAGTGTTGAGGTAAATAGCATGCCTACTTTCCCATTCAATGACTCTCAAACCTGTGAAGGCAAGTGCATTGTCAGATATTATTTAATTAGGAATTCCAAACCTATGTATGATATCATCATAAAAGTTCAAGACAAAAGTCTCATTACCTTCCTTTAAAGCAATGGCCTTAGTACACTGGGTGAAATAATTAGTTGTAGTGATTATCCATTTTTGGCCTGCACTAGATGGGGGGTTAATTATGCCTATGAAGTCAATGCCCCATTTAACAAAAGGTTGGTCAGTCCTGATTGGTTGGAGGGGTAGAGCTGAAAGCCTCCACTTGCCTACAAACATAGCATATTTTATACATTTTCTCACATGAGCATGAGTGTCCTTAAAGATGGATGGCCAACAATATCCAACCCTCATGATCTTGAAAGTAGTAGTTGTAGGAGAAAAATGACATCCAGAAGGTCCATCTTGGAATTCATGTAAGACATCTGCTACTTGCTTTGAATCAATTCATCTAAGGAGAACACCATTGAAATCCTTTCTAAAAAAGGACCTCATTAATTAGAACAAAGGGAATAGATTGCAACCTATAGTATCTTCTATTTTCTAAATCTAAGTTCACAAGGCACTCACTTGTCTTCAAAAAATGGACCATGTACGACAACCAACCTGATGCCTTGTCACAATCCTCTGCTAAATACACAACTAAGGACACATTCACTTATTCTTGATGTTTTAGGTTTTTATCTTCTGTCAATTGTTCACAAAGACCCCTTCCCCTAACCAACTTGGTAACTTGAATGTCTATATCATACTCCATAATTCTAGTTATCTAACCAACTCTTTTTTCATTCAAGTCTTTACTAAGTAGGAACTCTTTGACACTTGGATGAGTGACCCTTAAATGTACCTTATTGTGGGTTAATAAATGCCTAAATTTTTTAAGGCTCTTCACAATAGAAAATACATTTGTTTCTACAAAAGAGTATCTTTGTTCATACTCTTCCAAGCCTTTTCTAAAGAACACTATAGGATACTCTAATCCCTCAAAGTTTTGTTGAGTAAACATTGCAGAGATAGCATCAAAGCCTCCAAAAGAATAAAGAGTAAATTCTTTTCTGAAATAAATATTTAGCAAGGTAGGAGCTTCTGTTAGAGCCTCTTTAATGGCTTGAAAACTACCTTTTCCTTCTTTTCTCCAATAGAAAACTATGTTCTTTTTTAACATGGATTTCAAAGGCTTCAAAAGATCTACAATGTTAGGCAAGAAATACCTGACAAAATAAATTCCACCAATGAAGTATTGAAGAATCTTCTTGTGAGGTGGTTAGAGGAGTTCTATAATGGTTTCAATTCTCTTAGGGTCTATTGTGTTACCTTTCTTGGACACAATATATCCCAATATCTTCCTTTCATGTACTACAAATACACACTTCTTGGGATTGAGGGAGATCCTAAACTCCCTCCATCTTTCAAAGATTTTCATAATGTGTTTGATATGATCTGCTGTATGCATAGAATAGATAGTGATTTCATCAAGGTATACTAGCACAAACTTGTACATGAGGCTCTTGAAATCCATATCCATAGCATTTTGAAAATTGGCACCTGCATTTGACAAACCAAAAGGCATATTTTTATAGGCCATGGTTCCCCATTTGGTTGTAAATGAAGTCTTTAATTGATCCTCCTTATTGACTAGGATCTGATTCTACCCTGAGTAGCCATCTAGCAATGAAAAGTGTTTAGATCTAGAGACACGCTATAGAATCTTCTCCATGGAAGGTAATGGGTGGTGATATTTCAGGGATGCCCTATTCAGGTCCCTAAAGTCAACACATAACCTTACTTCCCTATTCTATTTTCTAATAGGAACAAGATTGGATACCCAACTAGTATGTTTAATGGGATATATGATACCACTCTCTATTAGCTTAAGAACTTCCTTATGCATGAGTGGCTATAGTTTAGGATTGACAGGCCTTTGCTTTTTCCTAACTAGTTTAACATTAGGTTCTATCTCTATAGTGTGTTGAGAAAGTGCTAGATCAAACCCTTTGAGAGCTTCATACTGCCAAGGAAATACATCACTGAATTCTTGAAACACTTGGATGTAAGCCCATTTTTTGAATTAGTGCTCACCTTTCCAAACTTTAAGCTCTTGACTAGCTCAAGCTCTAAATAAGTGTAATTCTCTTGTTGAATTACCAATCTAGTCTTATTCCTTTTGTCTTGGTCATCTTTATTAAAGGTTGAATCTAAGGTAATGAGGCCCCTAGGAAGCTTATTAGACTTGAGTTGTACCACTTGGTCATCATAATTTTGCATCAACCTATCCTGATTGTGCTCTGAGAAAATATCCTCTTCAAAAATGAATTGTAGAATATGTTCATCATTTTCAAACACCTTCCAATTACCACCATTATCAGGGATGGAAGGCCTGACAATAATCTTGACATGTTGTTGATCCTTTCCTACTGCAATTTTTCTAAGAATATCAAATTGGGATCTGACAGTAGCTAACCTATCTCCTTTCTGATTTAACTTCCTAGGGATGGAAATGATATTGAAATCATGGAAATATTCTATTTCATCCCAAACCCTATGCTTGTAGTCCTTCATAGTATCATTTTTGGTAGCACTCATCCCTTTCACTTGGCTGAACCAATTCACTATCACTATGTACCTTTAAGGCTTTAATACCTCTCTTTCTATCCCAATCTAGTCCATTCACCAAACTATCATATTCAGCACTATTGTTTGTGCAAGAAAAATTGAATCTAAAAGCTGTATAATATTTCTCACCTTTCGGGGAGACTAGCATTGTACCACCACTAGATCCATGTATGCTTCTAGCACCATCAAAGAATAATTCCCAAACTTCATTTCTTTGTTCTTTTGATGTTTTAGTGGTTGCCTTAAAGAAAATTGCATTGTGAGACCATCATCTTGGAGTATGTAATTCCCCAAACCAATATCCCAAATAACATTATCCTGAGCCTCTAAAGCCCTTTCTGATCCCCACTCATCTAGATAAATATTGAGAATGTTCTCTATTTGAGTATTTGTCTACTTAATGATTGGAAAATCATTAATATCAAGTGCAAGACAACTTGCATTGAATACATTAGACACATAGGGATTTACATGATGTGCTGCTAATAATTCAGATTTGATACTGACCTTGGTTCCATATTTAGTATGGAAAAACATATGAGACCAATCAAAAGAAAGGTATCCTCCTATCTTAGCTATGAACTCTCTTGATAGACATAAGGAAAAAAGAGTAGGGAGATCTATGATGTAGATGTTAAGGAGGATAGAGAAATTAGAGCTTGCATGAAGGATCAAACTTGTATCCTTGGCTAGACCTACTATGTTCACTAATGAACCATCAAGTTGTGTTACTTTCTTTTGGAATGGTTCATACTTGAGTCCTAATTGGGCAGCTACATTCTTGGGCATGAATGAACTAGTAGCCCCACTATCTACCATACAATTATGTACTAGAAAATCTCCAATAATTAATGATACATAAAAGGGAGGTGGTTTCAAGTTCTGACCTTGAATGACATATGCTTTGGTGTTGCTTCTTGGAATTTTATTCTCTTGATCAATTTTGACCAACACTGGCTTATCTACATCATTTATGGGCTGTTGAGGGATTGCCTCTTCACCCATAAACTTCTTTAAGATTTTAGGCTACCCTGGAATGACTAAGGAGTCCCACCTGGACATAGTAACATTCATTTTCTTCATATTGTCCACAATATTGAATGATACTACTGCATGGACTTTTTGATGGGCTTTCACCATTATGGGCTCAACCTCCTTGGGATATTGACTCTCTTTCACCGGCATGACAAGAGGTCTTTTCAATATGGTAGGAAAAGATGTATGTGATGACACTACAGATATAGTAGCTTTCCCTCCATCCTCTTCTTGCTCCATGTCTTGGGCTCTTCTCTTGGACCAAGTATTGGATGCAATTGAAGACTTTCCATTCACTCCATTAAAATTTTCCTCTTGCCTATTAGAGAACACAGTCTCATTAGATTGTGTATCTTACTGGGGTACTGACCCACTAGAAGATGCCTCCAACTAAGTGTTTGAGGAATTTTGTGCCATGAGTGCTTGATTCCTCAACCCATTCAAACATGTAGTCTGATTATGTTTTTGATTGCAAGGAAAATGCCATTCATTCTTTGATGCAAGATTGTTTTGACTTGGAACCATATCTCTGATTGGATTTACAAAAATTTGAGAGGCGATGGGTTGTAAGGTTGAAATGGCTTCTGATTGAAATTCTGTCTTTGACCTTGATAATTTCCCTGATATGGTGATCCACTTTGCTAATAGGATTGTCCATTATCTTGATACTTCTAGCTAGGACTTTGATTTTGTTGTTGGAAAGGTGCCTTGCCGCCTTGATTCTGCTATTGATATTGATCAAATCATTACTAAGTTTCTGCAATAAGTTACTCATTTCTAGTTGATTACTTTTCAATAAACTATTCATTGCTTGTTGACTACTTATCATTTCTTGTAGTTCTTGGGAAAATCCTTCTTTTGACTCTTCATTGCTTGAGCTAGCCTGAGGTGTTACAATAGTAGGTATAGGGGTGAATGGAGGAATATGTATATGCATATTGGGCTGAATATCAGGGCAGAGAGGCATGGGTGGCCTTGGTCCTATCTTACTAGCTTGAATTAGAAAATTTTCTGCCTTAAAACTATATCAAAAGCATGGGGAAATGAGGTACCTCCCAAAGAATGAATCATGACAAATATATCACTATTTAAAATTTTCAAAAAATATAGAAAAGTATAGTCTGCTAAAGGCCTTATGGAAATAGGAATCCTATTCCATGTCTTAAGAAAGTTTTTGTTGAATTTTGTCATCTGGTCCTGAGGGGCTCTTGTGATAGTAGTGAGTTTCTCTACTAGGGACAAACGATTGAAATTGTCTTAAAAATATTTTTTGAGAGAGTCTCCAATTCTATCCCATGAATCAATGGAACCAACTACTAAATTTCTAAGCCATTTGAGGGCTTTACCTTTGAAGAAGGCTGCCAACAACTTAGTAGCCACATATTCCTTAGTGACATGGTGTATATTATAGATTTTAGCCACATCTCTAATGTGTTCACAAGTTGTTGTATGGATTTCACCTATGAAATCAAGCAAAATCTTTAGTGATGCTAGAGGCACATCATGATGTTGAGAGAAATTTAATGGGGGCCCTTGATTGAAGGGTACAAATGCAAACTACCTTTCCATTATAGGGGCTGTGATTTTCTAAATAGCAATTGTGTGGGTTGTATTTGAACTAGGGAGTCAAGTTGAATCCTCTAGTAACTCTTTTCTTAAAGACCTTCCTCTCCTTCTTGAATGGAAAATCAAGGGTATCTCCTCTGAAACAAGGGGTGTAGACTGTACTCTCCTTGTACGGGATGCCCTTTGAGATGGTCTCCCTTTTCTTCTTGTTGGAGGAAACTACAAAAACTCAGAAGGCTTTGAACTCCTTGTTTCTACGCTTCTCATAAAATTTAATAGGAATGGATCTTCTTGTTCTTAACACCAATGGAGTCGCCAGATATTCCTTAAAGAGAACCACTCTAGGTCAGCACTATGTAATCAAAATATCAGAGATAACATGGTTTTTTTTAAAATTAAATTTCCTTTTGTGGTCCCACCGGGCATGCCAAAATTGTTACACACCAAATTTTCACCTTATTAAAATTGTAATTCTAATGATCTAGTGTAACATGGGAATCACTTCTAGGTTGTGGGAACTTTTCTAATTGAAGTGAAACCTCTGGATTCTAGGTTGGTTCCTCTTGGATAACCACCTATTTTTGCTCTTTAAACTTGAAAAGTAAACTTGGGAGGAAAAGAGACAAAAGGAGAATTGAAAGACAAAGAAAAACTTAATCTAAAAGATGATACATGGAATAAGACATGAATCACAACATAATGACCAATAATTAGCATTAAATTTTTGAATTAGGAAAAGTACAACTTCCTAGAAAGGCTTGCAAAAAGTGTTTCATAGAGAGGCCTGAGATGAAACTATTCAAGGAAAGAAAAGATTTTATAGAAATAGCTTCAAGAAGATAGACACAAAAAATGACCTGCAAACAAATATCCACTCCAGAGAATAAGCACATGAACAAGACAAGATAAAAAGGAATGAACAAAATTCACAAGACTATCTTTATCAATCATCCACAATAGCACACAAAGATGCAAAAAAGAAAGAAGACTTAGAATAACCCACAAACTTATTCAATACCCAGTCAATATATTATGCTTCAGAAAGAATCCCAAAACACATGAAAACTTGAGGGTAGGTAAAATCCCACAGAAGGTCTTGTATAAGTCTTGAAAAATTGAGAATTACACACACATGAAAATCTTAAGGATAGAGAAAATGTTAGAAAAAACTCTTACATATTCTGAACCTGCTTACAAAAGATCAAAAAACAACTTACATACAAGATCCCCAACACACAGGTTTGGGAGTCAATCCATCCAATCAGATTAAAGTAGAATTAGGGTTACAATAGATATCCATTAAATAGTAAGAAACCCTAAAAAAAACCAATTCTATCCATTAATGCACTTGGAAAATATCTTAGAAAATTAGATTAGCTTCAAAGATATCTCTCATCGCCATAAATTCAAGTAGATAGATCAACTTGATCCATCTACCTTCTCTGCAATTTGGAACACGTTGCCACCGCCATGAAACCCTGTGATAATATTTGAATATTTGAATTTAAAGTTAAATGGTCACAGGTGGCACAGAAATACCCAATCAACATCTGAGGTTTGATTCTTTATCAAATTTTAAACATGATCATCGATCTGACTTAAGTCACCCATGAGCTTAGGATCTCAGATGCAACATGGAATGCAGGTGTGATGCCTTGAAAATTATCTTCCTTCATCTTGGCCCTAAGGCAACATCCACACAATCAAATAGGACTTGATTGATCTTTACCTTTACCTTTCTGACTTCAGTCTAACCCTGCCATGGACACATGGCACCATGGTGCAATGGCTTGAAGAAAATATGTGTTTGATCTGGTAATAAAGGATTTGTGACAACTGTTCAATCTTATTTGTCTGACTCTATGAACTAACTCACCTTTAACCTTGGGCATTGAATTCCTTTACATCTCCAAGTTCCTGAATATTGGCTTTAACTCTGATTTTATCACGAGATCAGGAGACAATCGTAAGATCAAATATTGATCAACGACCTATGCGTGATCTTTGAATGAAATGGCCTAACTCAAATTTATTCAAAGATCAAGCGACAACCAAAATATTATCTTTTAATCCATGATCATTTATGAATCTATGAATGGATTGGATGACTTTAACTTTGTCTGGTGATTTAGTGATAACCCCTTGATTATATCTTGATCAACGACTAGAAAATAATATGATAAACCCCTATTTTTAAATCTAGTCCATTCCAAGATTACATGACTAAATATATCTCACAACCTCCAAGCCTTTAACTTAACTCTGGTTTGGATAGGAGATTCAAAGATAAAGCCTTATCTCTAAATCGATGAATAGAACTTAACCAGGCTTGATCTTGACTCAGGTTCATCTGGAGATTCAGAGATAAACTGAATCACTAAGTTTCTAAATCCTTTGGATAACCCTAGTCTCATTCAGAGATTAAGCACACATCACATGATTAGAACTTGATCAATGACCCTCACTAGGTCTTTGAATGAAAACTTGACTTTGAATTTGTTTTGGGTATCTAGGGCCAGCCACACATCTTAGATGAGATTCACAATCCTTTTCAAGTCTTTGAATGATTTTCTTAACCTCAAGTCTATTTAGAGATTGAGAGGCAAGGAAAAATGAAAACCCCATCCTAACTTGAGTTAGATTATGAGATTCAGAGATAAAGCTATCTCTGAATCTCCAAATGAGTTTCTTGACCCTTGGTTTACTCCATGACTCAGCAACATCCACAGGATCTAAACATGATTGATGACTGCACTTAATCTCCAAATGTTTCATGACTTTGAATTTAATTGTGAGATCCATCACCAATCATCCGATCAAAAATGCATCCACGGTGTGTGCTTGATCTCCAGATCATAAGAGCATTTTGTTTTCCTTTATGAGATCAGGAGATAAAGGCCATGCCAAGTCACTAAATGAATAAGAATATTCCCTCTTGATAGTAAGATTAAGAGATATACATAAGAGGTTAAAGTGCACATGGAAAATAAGAAATTAAGTGTACATAAAAGTAACTCAAAATTAGACTGGTCCACCAAAGAGATAGGGTTTTTCAGACTTAGGGTTTTGCACTTAGGGCTTAACAAGACATGAACAAGGGTTAAAACCAGACCTAGAAATATGTAGAGAACAAGGAAAAGACCAGGAAATGGACAAAATACCTTGCAATCTTGGCTCAACCCATGTGGGAGGCTCATTTACTCCACTTATAGCCACAATTGGACAAAATAGTAAATTTTGGGTAACAAGAAGATTGATGACAACAAGAATCAACAAACCTCTACTTTGCATAGGCATGAATCAATTGCTTTCCTTAACAAGTGTTGAAACAATACCGTGTGTCAACTAAGTCCAAGATCAAGTGAGAATGGAAACAAGATAAGTCCAACTGAGAGGGAGAAGAAAAGACTCTGATCTTGAGCCAAGGTAAACAAACCCACTCTCACAACTAAGAATAAGGATAGTGTGGACAAACAAAAAATGAATAGCTATGGACTAATCTATGGACTAGCATGATAGTATCAAGGTTTTGTGACAAAAAAAGCTAGACTAATCAAAATCCTATTACCAGAGACAAGACTAGTATAAAATCACTATTCCTGATTAGAGACTTGAAATATAGTATAGAATCCAGACATATACCCAGCGTACAAAAACAACCAAGTTTAAGCATTTTTAAGTCAAAATTTTTGTTTTGCAATTTTTTAGTTTTGGATGTTGATGTTCCAATTTTTGCAAAATTTTCAAACACAATATGATAAAGTAACAATCACAACAATCAAAATCCTAATCATGTTGGGCTGGAAAAGAAAATACCTGATTGAATCCCCTTACAATAAACTACCCATTCAAGTTAGACAATTAGAAGCTTGGAAACTGTTGGATGATATCAGTTTTGGTTACTGATCATGCTGTTGATATTCATGTTTTGTCACTGATGTCAACATATATTTCTATGGAGAAGAAAAACTAACTACTTAACTGGAATGAGTGTAGGAATAGTGTACAGATGATTTAGAAGGATAAAATTTGGATTTATATAGAAGGATGTTTCCTGACCTTACTCCTAAGTTTGCTTGACTTTATGTTACATTATGTGGTGGTTACAGTTAATTTGGTGAAGATGATTTTTTTGGACTGCAACTGTGATTCTAGATAGAGAATATCTCCGCGTTTCAGGTATATCTTACTGAGGAAGATGTTTCATAACTTGTGAGCTTACGGATAGAGAGCCGACATATGATAGTGAAATGGGTTGAGTTCAATTTTTGTTTGGGTACTGATGACGTCATCTGTGGTGAGTGTTCTGGAGAAGATCTATTTCTTGGCTGACTTCAGACTTGTAACATGTGGAAATTAATTATGAGAGTGGATTGTAGATCTGGAAGTATTTGTGATGAATTTTAAATGTTGTATAATTTTTATAGGTACTGTGTGTATCTTAGCAAGGGATTATGTAATTATTTGTATGATGGGAAGCCTTAATTGGTTGACCTAGTTAATTATGTATTAGGATAGCTTAACTAACCAACCTAATGGGTTATTGTAAAAGGGTATATATGAGTGATCTTTTCATTTGTGAAAAGTGTGGTAGAGAAAGAGAAGAGTGGAGATTTGTGAAGATACAAAGCTTGACTGTTGGATAGAGAGCAGTGTTGATACTTCATTGGAACTGATCAAGCAAAGATAGTTGCTATCAGATAGTTCACTGGATTGTGTATTTGCTATATACACTTGATGTAGATTGTAAAACCTTGAGGGTGGCTTTAACCTTCTTTGGGCAGTGTGCCTTGGTAGTGAGCCTACTATTTCCTTTGACTCCTAACAGGGTCTGTCTCATAACAAGGACTGTGTATTGTAATGTTGTAAAAATCTCCTAACAGGGCTAATATCTTTTAACAAGGATACTATACTCTCAGTACATTATTTTTGGGTGTTAATTCCCACTGGGGTTTTACCTTTAACAGGGTTTCCTTGACAACAAATCTTGTGTTATGGTGTTGTTTATTACTATGTTATTATTTACATTTGATGATATGGTTGATAAAGTTTAAAGTTTAATAATCTATACTACAACTGATTCACCCCCCCCTCTCAGTTGTCTTGTGGACTGTTATTCCTAACAATTGGTATTAGAGCTACTGGTCCTCAGAGAGAAATTTTAACAACTTGAGGTGATCCTAAAGATGACTTACTATAGGAAGGATACTCTAAAGTTTGATCCTAAAAACTTTGACAGTTGGCAAAACAAGATGAGAACACATCTGATGTGTTTAGGAATTGACTACTGGATGATCATAAAGAAGAAATAAAAGTTAGCGATAGAGGATGAATTAGAGAAGGCCATTGAAGACAAAAAGAAGCTATTTTCATGTAATATGGTTTTAAGGGAATCTTTAATCAGTGCTCTATCAAAAGGAGAATTCACTGAAGTAAAGGACTTGGATTCTGCACATGAAATCGAGACAAGACTGGAAGCACTATATGTTGGAGACAGATTTACAAAGTAAGAAAAGTTACAGAACTAGAAGACAAAGATGGAATCATTAAATATGAGAGAAAATGAGAATATTAGAGCACATGCACAAAGAATTACTGAGGTGGTGATTGGTATTAGGAACTCTGGAGGAACTTACAGTGAAGAAGAAGTAATTGCAAAGATACTAAGATCTTTGACATTTGCATACAAAACCGAGGTTTAGGCTATAGAAGAGATCATACCTTTGACACCAAACTTCACCAGAGAGATGTTGATTGGAAAACTAACTACATTTGAGGCAGCAAAATTGGGAGACAGTTTACCTAAAGTTTGAGTCAGCATTCAAAGCAACCATGCACAAGAACAAGAAGACCTTAGCTGGAAATGCAAGCACAAGCAGTAATGATCTGAGAGAAGAACTTGGAGCCTATGCTAATGAATGGGAACATATACAGGAAGAAGAAATGAAGCTAGATGAAATTGTTGCACTGATTTCTAGAAGAGAAAATAGAGGTAAGGGTAAGTTTGAAGGAAAATTACCTTTGAAATGTTTTTCATGTAATATGATCAGTCATTTTGCATCTAGATGTCCTACAAGAATTCCAAAGCACAAACCTAAGTTTTTCAAATCTAAGTTCTCAAAGGATAAGGAATGCTATTATGCTAGTGAAGGAATATCTAATGATGAGGATGGTAACTTTGATGAATTTGGATTCATTTCTATTAAGGATGATGAACCTATGTATGAGGAAAAAGCATTAGTATCTCAAGTTGAAAATAAATCTAAATGGGTCATAGATAGTGGTTGTTCACATCATATGACTGGAGATAAAAATAAATTTGTAAGTTTGAAGAAGCATGATGGGTGTGTTGTTAGATTTGTTGACAATACTCCTAAACTTATTATTGGGGTTGGATCTATCTCATTGGATGGTAAGACTAACACTGACAATGTACTACTTGTTGATGGACTCAAGCATAATTTGTTGACTATTGGATAGCTAGTGGACAAGGGTTATCAACTAAACTTCATCAATGGGAAATGTTCTATCAAGAGTAAAATAGGAGACTTGATAGCATCTGTTACTAAATCTAGAGGTAATGTATTTGAACTAAACACATCTGAAGCTACTTGTTTTATTACAAGAATTGATGACAGATGGTTATGGCACAAAAGATTTTGTCATGTTAATTTTGACAACATTATGAAGGCAAGTATGAAAAAAGTAGTAAGATATCTAACTAAAATTGTTAATCCATCTAACACTATGTGTAGAGAATGTATTATGGGGAAATATACTAGAAGCACTTTCAAGAGAAAATCATTTTTAGCAAAAGAGAAGTTGGATCTGGTGCATACAGATTTGTGTGGCCCTACAAGAACAAGACCATACTATGGTGAAAGGTATTTTATACTCTTTATTGATGAGATTTCTAGAATGATGTGGGTTACATATTTGAGAGAGAAATCTGAGGCATTTAACAAATTCAAGTTGTTTAAAGCAAAAGTTGAGAATGAATCTGGTTTGAAGATGAAATTTTTGAGATCAGACAGAGGAGGAGATTTTACATCAGAACTGTTTAACACATATTGTGAAGAAAATGGAATACATAGATAGACTTTAGCTCCTAGAAATCCACAATAGAATGGGATAGCAGAGCAAAGAAATAGAACTATATTAGATGCTGCTAGGACTATGTTTCTGGAAGGAAATGTATCACATGTTCATCGGAGAGAAGCAGTTGGCACTGCTATGTACACACTAAATAAAATTCAGATTAGAGAAGGTACAAATAAAACCCCTTATGAATTATGGTTTGATCATACACCTACTATGAAATATTTTAGAATATTTGGTAGTAAATTCTATATTAAGAGAGATGATGAGATAGGCAAGTTTGATGCTAGAAGTGATGAAGGAATATTTCTTGGTTATTCTACTAAGAGTAAAGCATATAAATGTTTCAATATGAGATTGAGAAAACTAATTGAAAGTGCCAATGTGAGGATAGATGAGAAATTTCAAATTCAGGAAAGAATGTATGATTGTGGTAAGATGATAGAAACAAGTTGTTGTTGAACCTGAAGAACCCTTGATGATTGAGTATGAGATTGAAGAAGAAGAACATGCAGAATCTACTAAGACATTGAAGACTCCAAGGTATGTCAAGAAAAACCATCCTGAAGATCAAATTATTGGTGATGCAAGCAAAGGCATGATGACTAGATCTAAAGTTAGAGATGAGATATGTTTGATTTCTCAAGCTGAACCTAAGACTACTGATGAAGCATGCAAAGATGAATCTTGGACTAAAGCCATAGAAGAAGAACTAGAGAAAATAAAGAAAAACAATACATGGGAGTTGGTTCCAAGACCTAAAAACAAGAATGTGATTGGAACTAAGTGGGTTTTCAGAAAAAAAAATGGATGAGGAAGGCATAGTGGTAAGAAACAAGGCTAGACTAGTATGTAAAGGCTACTCACAACAAGAAGGCATAGACTATGAAGAAACATTCAAATCTGTTGCTAGACTGGAAGTTGTGAGACTATTCCTTGCTTATGCTACACATAAAGACTTCAATGTGTATTAGATGGATGTGAAATATGCATTCTTGAATGGTGACCTAGAAGAAGAAGTGTACATTGAGAAACCTGATGTTTTTCCTGTGATAGATGATGAAAACATGGTTTGCAGACTGAAGAAGGCACTGTATGGACTGAAACAAGATTTGAGGGCATGGTATGAAAGACTAGATAAACATCTACTTCATCTTGGTTTTAGAAAAGGTAATGCAAACAGTAATTTGTATTTAAGAACTAATGAATATAGAATCTTAATTATAGAAGTTTTTGTTGATGATATCATTTTTGGAGGAAATGATAAAATGAGTAAGAAGTTTGCTAAAGAAATGGAGAATGATTTTGAGATGTCAATGATTTGTGAGATGAAATTTTTTCTTGGTTTGAAAATTAATCAGAGTAAAAATGACATAATTATATTTTAGATCAAGTACCTTAAGGAAATGCTGAAGAAATTTGGAATGGAAGATTGTAAACCTATTGGTACACCCATGATAACAGGGAACAAAATAGCTAAAAGTGATGAGACTCAAAGTGTTGGGTAGACTAAGTATAGGTCAATGATTGGAGGTCTACAATATTTGACACACACTAGACCAAATATTACCAATGTAGTTGAAATTGTGGCTAGATATTAGGTAGATCCTAAAGAAACACACTTTGTTGTTGTGAAAATAATTTTCAGATATCTGAAAGGAATAGTAGAGTATGGATTATGGTATGAAAAATCTGATGATTTTTCTTTGTAGGCTTTTACTGATGCTGATTGGGAAGGTAATGTGGATGACAGAAAGAGAATAAGTGGTGGTGAATTTTTCCTTGGGAAGAGATTGGTTTCCTGGTCAAGTAAGAAGCAGAATTGTATTGCTCAATCTATTGCTGAATCAGAATATGTACCTATTGCAATTAATTGCACACAAGTTTGGATGAAACAAATGCTGGAAGATATTGGAATAATTTTCAAGGAGCCAGTGGTTATTCATTGTGATAACACAAGTATAGTAAACATGTCAAAGAATCCTGTAATGCACTCAAAGACTAAACATATTTCTATCAAGTATCATTTCTTGAGGGAGAAGGTAGCTGCTAAGGAGATTAAACATGAGTACATAAGCACAAAGGAACAGATAGTAGATATATTTACTAAACCTTTGCCAAAAGATGCTTTCGAATACCTCAGAGGCATGCTTGGGGTGATGGACCCTCCCAGTGGTAATTAAATGATGCAGATATGCATCACTCTAATGGATCTCAGAGCTATATTATTCTCTGGCTTGATGTATGGATCTACTCCTTAGCGGGAGTCATCACAGGAGACCACTATGGAGCACATTTGGGTGATCTTGCACTTGATCAGACATGAATATTTGAAAAAGCTACTGAAGACTACAGATGAGTTATGGCACCCTTTGCCATTTCTTCCAAAGGGGGAAGGAATCTATGAGAAAATCCCTACTATTTTGGGAAATCTATGTTGAGGATATTGAGAAGATTGTATTGAGAGAGAGTACTTTTGGGTTGATGCATTTGGATTTTCCCATACGTTGTCATCAATTCCATAAGGGGTGATTGTTGGATGATATCAATTTTGCTTACTGATCATGCTGTTGATATTCATGTTTTGTCACTGATGTCAACATATATTTCTATGGAGAAGATAGACTGACTACTTAATTGGAATGAGTGTACACACACTATACGGATGATTCAGAAGGATCAAAGTTGGATTTATGCAGAAGGTTGTGTCTTGACCTTACTCCTAAGGTTTCTTGACTTTATGCTACATTATGTGGTGGCTATAGTTCATTTGGTGAAGACAATTTTTTTGGATTGTAACTGTGATTCTGGACAGAGAAGGTCTCTATGTTTTGGGTATATCTTACTGAGGAGGATGTTTCAGAATTTGTGAGTTTACATATAGAGAGCTGACATATGATAGTGAAATGGGTTGAGTTCAATTTTGTTTTGGGTACTGATGATGTCAACTATGGCATGTGTTCTGGAGAAGACCTATTTCCTTTCCGACTTTAGACTTTTAACATGTGGAAATTAATTATGAGAGTGGATTGTGGATCTGGAAGCATTTGTGATAAATTGTAAATGTTTTATATTGTTAAGGTACCATGTGTATCTTAGGAAGGGCTTATGTAATTATTTGTATGATGGGAAGCCTTAATTGGCTGACCTAGTTAATTATGTATTAGGAAAGCTTAATTGGCCGACCTAATGGTTATTGTAAAAGGGTATATATGAGTGATATTTTAATTTGTGAAAAGCGTGGTAGAGAAAGAGAAGAGAAGAGATTTGTGAAGCTGCGAAGCTTGACTACTGGTTAGAGAGAAGTGTTGATACTTCATTGGAACTGATCAACCAAAGATAGTTTCTATCAGACAGTTCACTGGATTGTGTAGTTTCTGTATACACTTGATGCAGATTGTAAATCCTTGAGGGTGGATTTAACCTTCTTTGGGTAGTGTGCCTTGGCAGTGAGCCTACTATTTCCTTTGACTCCTAACAGGGTTTGTCTCCTAACAGGGACTGTGTACTGTAATTTTGTAACAAGCTCCTAAAAGGGATAATATCTTATAACAGGGATACTATACTCTCAGTACATTATTTATGGGTGTTAATTCCCACTGGAGTTTTACCTTTAGCAGGGTTTCCTTGAAAACAAATCTTGTGTTATGGTGTTGTCTATTACTATGTTATTATTTACATTTTCTTATATGGTTGATAAAGTTTAAAGTTTAATAATCTATACTACAACTGATTCACCCCCTCTCTCAGTTGTCTTGTGGACTATTATTCCTAACATCAACATTGGCTCCCCTCCATAACACACACTTCTCGGGCATACCAAGCTTTGAATTTATCAAGATCCGAGGATCGTGCTAAATTTACTATCTCAACAAGAGGGGTACATGAGAGGTTTCTTAGGCATGCATATCTCACAACACTCCTATCAACAAGTAGAAAGGATTTTGGCCACTACTCTAACATGGTGTTTAGTAAGGATCTCTATTTAAGTGTATCCTCTGAATCCGTGGAAGCACAATTGAGGCTGCTAAACCCATAGAAAACCTTAGCACTAGCAGTCACAATAGGTGATTGAGACCCACATGCCCTACTATGTGTTAGGCAAGACTTGAGTATAAGTTTGAATTCCACTTATCTTCCAAGGCTTTAGTCTCGTGGAATAATTTTATTATAGTGAGTTAGAATAGCTTAGTGTTAGCTAGTTCTCAATTGGGTTGTTCTGCAAGGGTGAGTAATTTTTCCCACTTGGACAAGCCCTCTGAAGTTGTAGATCTCAAATAGAGAATGAAATTTTTTTTTTGGGATTTTTTATCATCCCTAGAAGGGTGAGATCATAATCTCTTGACACTATTGTGATTCCTAAAACACCAAACATAAGTTCATTTTAAAATGTCTTACATGTGGGTTCCTAGTTAATAAAAACAAGAAAGTAGACACACACAAAGAAGTTTGATGGCCTATCAAACACAAGAACCTGCAAGATGATCTATCAAGAGTTTATGTTTTAGTATTCTTTTTCAAACTTCCTACAAATCAGGAAATAGTCATAAAAATAGCAACCAAGAAAAAACCGTTAACGTTAGAAAATCAAGAAAACTTATTTTTAAGACGAGAACCTATTTTCCTTCACAAAGGACCTAGATATTATTTGCATTATAACTCTTAGAGATTTGAAACCACTCTCAATCATCCTAAAAGTATATATTTAAAATATGACTTAAAGTATAAGAAAGGTAAATATATTTAAACTATGTCACTTATACTTAAATGTTATATTTTAAATTTAAAAGCTGGAAAAAAAAATGTAAAGAAAGGTTGTTGTTTTAGAGAAGACTAGAAAAAAATCATACGAGAAAATCTTAGTTCCCATATGAGTATACATAGGATACTATATGAGTATCCATCCTCACTCCTACTACATAGTGAGGATACTCGTACGAGACTTTAAAGCTTGTTGTTTTATAGTACACCAACAAAAAGTCATACACCAAACTCTTAGTCCCCATACAAGAAAGCATGTGATAACATACAAGTATCTATCCTCACTCATATTGCATAGTGAGGATACTCATACAAGACTTTATATCACAGTACACATAACAGAAAATCCAAAACTCTAACAAAATAAAAAATATGGAGCCAGAAATCAATTTTCTATCCCACGATGGGCACAAGAAATTGTTGGAAAGTGACATTACAAGCAATTGTTATTTTGTCATTGATGTCAAACCTTAACTAGTGATTTTTTTAGTGGCTAATATTCGCCAATTGGCTAATTTTTGAAATTTGAGAATCCAAATTTGGCTAATAATTCAAGATTTAAGGCAACTTAAATCGCCAAACTTTTACAAAATTTTATTTTAGAAATATTTAAATCGCCAAATAATTTATTTTATTAAAAATTTGAACTCAAATATTTGCCTAATATTTGATAGATGGTTGGATTCAATTCGCCTAAATTTTATTAGTTATTATAGAAATCTAAATTAATTCACCAATAATATATCATAACCATTAGTTATAGTAGGGTTGTGTCAACAATATTAGTTGTCATTATTAATTTAAAATATAATCTAGTGATCTTTATTATATTCCATGAGGTAAAAATGTTACTATCTTATTTGTAACGCTTATCAAGGCTAGGATTTCCTTTGGATTGTTGATAAATTAATGACACTGAAGAAATTTTGGGCCATATTATAATAATAAAAATAACGATACATTTATCTCACACAATACAATGAGGATTATTTGATTATATTTTAAATAAATGGTAACAACTAGATACTATAGAGTTCCCTTAAACCCATAAAATGTTTTCATAGTTAGCCTAATAATTTTCTATAAGAACTCTTTTTTCTTTAAATATAATTATTTTCCATGGTCATTAATTAAATTTTGGTTATTTCTTGCGATTCGCCAATATTTTCTACAAAAAATTTGTGATTAAAAA
>MU223645.1:1406081-1418397 GCA_018584345.1 Thuja plicata
ATCATGAGTATGGAAAGTGTCATAAATTATAAATTATCATCATCTAATTTAACCAAATCCCTATCAAAAGGGTAAAACCTCCTAATTCATCAAAACATAAAGCCAATTACTAGGTCTATCAAAATGGCAATTGGAAAAGCTATGATGGGTTTGGGGTGAGGCCTTATATTCACTAAGATAAGGACATCTCATTGAACCTTTGGAGTTAAATCAGAAAAGAACTAGAGCAAAGTAGAATAGTAAAAAAACTCAAGATCAACAAAATCAAATGGGGATAGAGAAAGAAAGGAGATTTACAGAATAAGAGGATGGACAATACAAGTTCTTTAATGGTGAAAATGGATTTCCTATAAGAGGTGAACAAGATACTCATAAAGTAACAAAGGATGAGATGATCCTAACTCATGGTGCCAAATATTATAATGAAAGAACATTTCAGAATTGTCAAGGAGCTCTCTTGTACAATTATAGCCCAAATAAAGAATTTAATACTCCTCTCAGTTTCTCTATTCCTCCAAGGGTGCTAAGGAGAAACTCAAGTGAGACACAAAAAAGTTTACCCAAATTAGATCAACAAATTGGATGTATTGAACAAAAATTACAAGACTAGGTGCGAGATCTACTTGTTACAATTAGAAAATTAAAAATGATAAAACAAAATAAAGAACTAGCCTAGGAAGTATTGAGTATTATTTCTAAGTTAGGGTATAGCTAATGAACGAGAGGATCACATGAATAATAACATGAATGCATCTATGGAACAAGATAATACAACTTATAGACCCCAAAATTTACATGCAAATAACTTATAATCTTAATCAAAATTAATTAGTGTTTTCCTGAATGAATGTTCCAAATAGATCCAATGAGATGCGTCAAGCACCTAGATATACAACACATGTGTCTATAGGAGAGATGGGAAATTATGACCATATTTATTACTCTAGTGTTAATGGACCCCAATACTAAACAAATTATCCATATGGTGGATACAATCAAAATATCATGCAAAATGGATGCCACCAAAATTAGTAAAACCCCCCACATAATCCATATTTATATAACTATTACTACTGGGAAATTCCTCCTATACAACACTAGCAGTACCACACAAATACCTCTACATAACTATCAATATAAAATAATGTTCCTTGAACAATATGGAGATCACACAAATCCAAAATTTTCTCTACATGAACACACGAACATTAAAAAAGGATCAAATAAATCAATGGCTAGCTTTAATATGAAATTCACAAAATTTATTAACAAAATTCCTCTACACCTAAATCCTATAGACCTAATGTTCTTGATATTCTACATTAATTCTTTTGACCCTAATATAGGGTATAAATTAAGGGAGAAAAATTCTCCTACTTTGAAATAAGCATTTAAAGATGCCCAAAATATTAAAAACAATAGGTACGCTTCTAGTAAGGTTGGGAGAAGAGATGATGTCAAGGTATTTTAGAACTCCAAAACACAAAACAATTAACCTAAGGATGAAGATAATCTTGGAAAATTCTTGAATTCTCTAAAAGACCTGTCACATAAAATTGGAAAACATTATAGACCTATATTTCATAGAAATGATAGGCCAAGGATACACGACATGCCTTACAACACAAACTTACTTACCTCTTAATTAACCCAATCTTAACTTCAATGGAGAAAACCATAATACATTAAAAATGTATTATTAACTTAAATAACCTTTCCATAGAAAAATCCAAATTTATTTTCTACGAATAGTGATACTATTTTGGCAAGTTATTCTTCACTCTGCATTGACTATCTCATTGAAGCACGTGAAGGAACAAAAAAAGCAGGGTTTGAGAATTTGTGACATGTTAATCTACATATTTCCATCTAGACTGAACTAATATAGATTTTAAACTATGACTATCAAGGAAATTATTGTTCAGATAAATGTGCAATAAATATGACAAACCATTGGAAACACTGTAAAAAAATATAATGTGCCTACTTCTAAAAAATAAAGGTTTTGCAGTACATGATATAATAACTACAAATCTTTTGGAAAGTAACAATGTAGAAGATTTAAATTTATATCTATACAAAAGATGTACAAATGTACAAAAATCTTCTAAACATTTTTTTAATTCATCACCTGGACAACTCAGCTCATCAACCAAATTTTCTAGTTTTGGAACAATCAAAGGGAAATGTGGGAGTTTCACCAATGGTATTTGCAAGATGAATACATCAGGTTATATTCAATCCTCTTTCCACCTGTGCTCTTCAAACAAAATTTTCTTGAAGTCATGAATGTAGAGCATATATGAAAATATAGTGGGCCTAGCTAGTAGAATTATCATAAAGTATCAATATATCAGTGACATGATTAATAGTTAGCCTTTGATAGTCCTCTAAACATGAAAACCATAAAAAGGAAGTCTATAATGCATGAAGATTAGCCAAAATGGTACCATGGTTGCATCCTATGACATTGAAGAGGGCATTTTTGGTTTACCAAGCAGTCAAAAGATGCCCAATGATAGAAGATAGTCATGATCTAGAAGAACCAAAGAGAATTGAGAAGGTCATTTAGACCCTTCACTCAACATGGTCATCAAGGGTGGTGAAATATGAAGTCTTTCAATTGAACATGACAACAAAGAAGAAAGAAAAATTACTCTTGAGAAAAACATTAAAGAACTTAAAGAGCACAAATATCAAATATGGAAGTCAAAAGATCAAAACATAGAAAAGGGATAGTTATGAGGGTTTAAATAAATACATAAAAGATACAAATGACTACCAACTCTAACAATTTGACAATGATATATATGAAGGTACAAAGAAGATAATTTATGGCTAGTAAAAGAACACAAAACCCTCAAAGAATATGTATCATTGGTTTTGAGGAAGCAAACCAGTCAAGGAGAAAAAATCCATAGTCTGAAGATGTAAAATCTCTTTCCTTATCTTTTCTTTAGGTTGTAACTTCTAAGTTTCACAAAACATATTGATTGAAAGACTTGTTAAGTTTCAAAAAATTAATAGAGGTATTAATTAAAGTATGCCACACCAAACCAGTTGGATTTGGTATTTGATCCCATTTCAAAAGTTTATCAACATCTCATAGTAATTTAACTAGGGCTCCAATTTGGAAGCCCAACTAATAAAATATATTACCATTTAAGCTCACCCATTTAAGTTTATTGTTTATAATTTGGATCCATATAAACATGTCAAAATTTGAGCAATTTCAAATATTGTACACCATATGTTAAACATAAAACAATTGAAGAAAGTAAAATGAAAGAAATAAATGTAGATTACTGCACCTCTAAATTGGAGACCCTGCTAATTCCCATTAGTTCCTTCTTGACCATCTCTCTACAATTCCATGAATGTGAACATTAGATCAAATTTGTATGCATAAAAACACAAGTAAACTAATCAAACAATAGGATTTAAGAGTACAATTGTAAATTATCTTTTGATCAATTTTATTTCTCTTGTTCAGCAATATGATTCTATTCCTTCTTTCCTCCTCCTTCTCAAAATTATTATAAGATTGCATTTCAGCTTTAACCTCTTTCTTTGCTTTGTTAGGGAGTTCCTCATTATTTTTTACACCGTGTATTTTGCATTTACGTTCAATTATGTGCTTTCTTTGCATATCATACCACAACTTCATGTGGTAGTCAACATCACCCTCCCTCTTTTGATAGACTTGAAGCTTTAAATGCTCCAAAGACAGGAAGAGATAGACAATGTTCGTTTGTATTTCTCTCTTCCTGTCTTTGGGGCATCTAATGCTTCAAGTGAATTTAGGATGCAATTTTTAGTCTTTTGATGGTTGATCTTGAATACAATCAACTAATGCAAACAATCCACTAGGGGTGGAAAGATCAAGGAAGAACTCAAAAGTACAAGACCTAAGGGCTAAATCTAATGCCTTAAGGGCTCATCGTAGATGGCCTTGCCTACGTAACTCATAGAGACATCATAGTTCAAGTTTAACTTTAAAATCAATCTTTTAAAGGATGGTAGAAGTGGTTACACAACCCCTTTATAGGGTAGAGTCCCCAGAGAGTGTCTCCATTAGATTCCACCCACTTAGGTGAACAAGGATGAGATCCTAATTAGATTCTACCTACAAATAAGTTATACGTAGACCTCCTCATAAGGTTACCTACCTAATGGCTTGTAACTATGACGGAGAACCAATTCTTGTAAGATATTAAGGTAATATCCATGATCCCAAAACTACAATATTTATAATTGTATGAGAGGAGATACATATTACCTAATTCTATGACCACTTATCTTAAAACTTGCATGACATAATTCTATTTGATGCTTGCATGTTGCTTTAGATTTGCACAATGTTGAATGCAAAGGAAATCACCCATGATAAGGTTTTTTTCAGCTGTAGAAGGAATATATAAAGATCTGATTTAATTTATAAAAGCTACCTATTCCTGTTAATATCAATAGTCAAATCTAGAATAGATTTAATTTTTCAAACACTCAAACATCTAGAAAAGAAAGCATCATTTTTATTAACACTGGTTATTCACTCTCCAACTCTACCTATACTACCTTCTAAATTGTAATAATCCAAATCTTATTCAATTACCTAAATCAAATAAATATTGACACATTGCTTAAATGATGTATTAAGTGGATAGAAGAAGATAAAATATACATACCAAATATTTAAGAGGTTTAACATAGATGGTGATTGAGAAAATTCTACTTTTCCATATAATTATTTCTAGCAAAAGAACAATTGGCATGAATAAAATCAATGAATTACTTGTCAAGAAATCTATTACCTATTACTAAAGAATACATATATTGGTTCATCAAAATATTAGTCAAAAAACATAAAACAACTGAAGAAAGTAAAATGAAAGAAAAAAACGTAGATTACTGCACCTTTGAATTGGAAACCTCGCTAATTCCCATCAGTTCCTTCTTGACCATCACTCTACAATGCCATGAATGTGAAAATTAGATCAAATTCACATGCATACAAACACAAGTAAACTAATCAAATGATAGGATTTAAGAGTAAAATTTAAAATTACCTTTCGATCAATTTTCTTTCTCTTGTTCAACAATATTATTCTATTTTAGCTTCAACCTCTTTCTTTGCTTTGTCAGGAAGTTCCTCATAATTTTTTACACTATGTATTCTACATTTATGTTCAATTACACACTTTCTTTGCATATCATACTGCAAGTTTAGTTGGTATTCAACATTACTCTCCCTCTTATAATTATACATTATAATTCTTCTGAGGAAAGAGATTTATGTTTAGGTTGGCATGCAGCATGTGGACCATGCTTTTGTGGTGGAATGAAATCAAGGTTGTGCTTCTTTATCCTATGTGTATTTGAAAGGACTAAATATGCATAGGATGATAAAGCACAACCTTGAGTTCATTCCAATCTATAAACAAATCTCAAAAAAATATGATAATCTACCATCCACCCTTTCAGTTCTATGATGAGTACAAACCTACACAAATAATTGCAAAATAAAACAAGAGCTGGAGTGTAGCATAGTTCCTTCCAAGTGTAGGCAAGGTGGTTTTTCCAGATAGAGATAGTTTTACATGATAAATGCATCAATTTTATTATGGTTACAACCCAATATCAACAAAAAAATTACAAGAATATAAACTTAATTTAGTCAAATTACTTGGCTTCAAATATACCCAATGTTCGTTTGTATTTCTCTCTTCCTGTCTTTGGGCATCCAATGCTCGAAGTAATACTTGAAGGATGTTCACCAAAGGGGGTTCCAGATCAGAGAACTCCCTTCAAATTAATAATTATGAAGCCATCAATGGTATACTAATTTTTTAGGATTGTAAGTTTCCATTGATGGCTTCAAATTACCAAGAAAAAGGTGTTTTCTAGTAAAAAAGAGTTAGCAGCCTCCAAAGCCTTTTGCTTGAATGCATTATACCCCTGACGTACTTCATGGAAACATTTTGCATCAGGATTCCAAGGAAATGTAAACCAAGATTAATATAGATAAAGGTGTTGCTATTGGAAAATGGTTGATGGTGATTGATGAAGAAGATTTGAAAATGATGATTGATCCAATTTATATTGGTGCAACATTTTCAAATCTTCTTCATAATCATCATCAAATGAAAATTTTAAAATATTCTTCATCATTCATCATCTCAGTATTCTACAATCATCTCAGTATATTTTTTATAGGTTATGTGTGTGTGCACACATGTATGTGTGTGTGTGGAACCATTTGAATAGTGAGAACCATTTTACAAACCCTATGGGACTGGACCTAAGTCTTGGGGTCTCATCATTGATGGTCTTTCCTACGTTCATGCTCAAAAAATTTGTAGTTCAACTTCATAGTCTCGAACCAGATCAATCTAGTTTCATCATGGTAAGGTAATAAAATGATCATCAAAGGTTTATTTTTACGTAATTTATAAAATACATAAGAGCAACGTAATTCATGCCATAAATAAGGGACTGGAACTATTACTTATGAATAGTGGGAACCATTTGAATAAACCTATGAGACTAGACCTAAGTCTTGGGGGCTCATCATTGATGACCTTGCCTATGTTCATGCTCAGAGACTTCATAGTTTGACTTCATAGTCTCGAACTAGATCAATCTATTTTCATCACAGTAAGGGTATAAAAATATATTTTATTAAGTCGTATCACTATTTACCACTAATTTTCTTCCTCTAAATAGAGTTCACGTAATCATCTTATATAAATAATCTCTTCCCTACATTCAATCATTATACTCACATAACATTCATCAACACATGAAATTCATTCACACACAACATTCATGAATAATTCATTAACACATCATTCATAAATATTTACTAGTAGTAATAAATAACATTCATTAAGACAAGGTTCTTTCATTAGAAAAAAATGTTAATTGCATTCATTTCTTTTTTGGTTTCTTGTTTTTTTTTTAGCAAAATAGCTAAGAGGAGCATCAAGATCCTCATCATTCCCCTCCTCTACTAAATCTGATCTCAACACATGTCTCCTCATCATGTGTTGAGGAATACTATGTTGTTGTGCCAAAGGGGGTCCGCTACAATAACAACTATATGGGTTAAATTCACACCATTTTATATTAGTGTTACAAGTATTTCATTAATTAAAAGAACTATAAATCAAAAAATAAATTTAAAAGAACAAAACATAGATTTTGTTTACTTGACTATGCCACATGATCTACAATATCATTTCATCATCCCCAAAGTCAACATGGTGATCACTCTGAACATCCTCCACTCGTTCAGCATGAAATTTTGTATGCTCTAAAATATACACAAAAAAGGTTACACCAATTTCAATTTTAGATGTTAAATTGTATTAATAATTACATAATTAATTTTCAATAGCAAATGAACACCTCCATCGACACTACAATCCACATCAGGGCCTTCATCATGTAGTTGAGGTTTTGTGTTAGGATTACAAGGCTGCATTGCAATGCCATGCACATTGTTATCAATGTTTGCTTTTAAGAAACAAAAATAGTTAATTTATGTTCAAAATTAATATCAAATAGATTGTTTCTCAAGTATTCAATTTCAAATATTTTTCATTTGGCATATTTACCCATTCAACCGATGCACTAGGAGACTCTTGGGTTGGGCCAGTGGAAGCTTGGTGTAGGCGTTCAACCATGACTTGATAGCCTTCCTTGAAGGAAATATTTTTTTTTTCTTTGGTGGCCTCTAGATTAAAATTTGAGCCCTTCATTTTTTGATTAAACAAAATTATTTTCAATTTATAAAAATTTAGATCCATAATTTCATTTACTGCTACTTACAATTCATTCTTGAATTTTCGAATAACCACCAGAGCCAAGTTTGTGCTAGCCAATCTTTTGTAGTCTTGCTTGTGTATCCTTTGATGTGTCCTACAACCTATGAAGAGTTTTAAATATGTTAGATTATATAGATAGAAATAACACTAATTAGTGCATAATTACATTCTACTAGTAGTTAATATTATTGCATACCTTCTTTTCTCATTTGGTGGTGCAATTATTCTTTGAGTATCCCCTTTCTCCTTTTCATCCAAAATGTATTCATTCCAATGCCTCACTAAAATAAAGGGAGGACGCTCATACTTTGGGTTGTGGACAAGACACCTTCTATATGTGTCCCTCACAGTCTTAAGATGTTTGGCAACTTTTTCTAAAAAATATTTCTCCTCAAAAATGTTATTACCAAACTCATTCTATAAATCTTTTATGAGCTATTCTTTTAATTTTTTTCTGTTAAGTTCCACCTTTTAATAAAACACAAAATTTTTAGATAAAAAAATTAACTAAAGTTGCATACCGTGAATATAGTAAAAGAAATGGAATGAAAGGAAAAATATTGCACTGATTAATGGATATAAAATAAAAATAGTGGGATAGGTTTAGTTCACTTATGATGTTTCACCTTGTACGTATGGTGGGCCCGAATATCTTTAATGTCAAGTCATGAAGAACTTTATAAAAAGAATCGTTCCCTGCAAAAATGTCATGTGATCATCAATCTAAAACTTGTTATGAATAAGTAAATTACAATACAATATAAATAATAATAATTTTAAAGTACCTGGAAGCTTAGGACATTTTAAAGGCATCAATTCTTTATCGTCTATCAACAATGACATCTGCATAACTCTTGTGCTAGAAACACGGGTAGACCCAGGAAAGGGTGGTGAATTATTACCAATATAGGTAATCTGATCTGTATCTGACGTAGCCATCGCTGGTGTATCTCCTACTGCAAAAAATTAATCCACTATAAGATGCACCCAAGATTAAAGTACAAATTATCAAATCATAATTAACACAAAACCAAATATAGAAAAACAAGGATTAACCAGACATAGACCGCGAATGTGTTGATGTTTGCATGCTCCTTGTTGTTGACATTGCACTTGGCTCTCTCAAATGGTCAGTCCTTCTAGGAGGAGTCGCCTGGCTCACTTGATGACCTGAACAATACGTTGTTAGCAAACACATTCTTAAATAATAGGAGTAAGAGTATCTATCAATATTGTTTGAGTGAAGATTTTCTTAGAAATTTTGAATTAGTTGTAAATGTGCCTTTTCCTATAGCTATATTTATGGTATTAGTAAGTCCAATGCAAAATGTACACTTATAATTAGTAATTCCAATGAAGTTTTTGAATGTTCCAAAGAAAACATTCCTCATAACTTGTTAACTTAAGGATTATTTTACTTGAGGTGGGATTTCTGCTAGTACCAGCATCACTGGGATGTCCATGACCAGGTACTTGAGCAAACAAAAAACCATGTAGATAGAAAACATACATATTTTATCTCATGACATAAAAGAGTATAAAATATAACCCTTTATTGAAATTTTGTTATAACTAAAGATTAATTACTACTTACTTGATAACGACGTGCTTGCGAGATCAATTCCTGTGTCCTCGTCACCATATCCTTGATTGGATTTAGATCATCCAAAATTTTCATAATCTTTGCAGAGATTTTTTAATTTTTTCTTCACCATATTTAGAGGGTTAAGAAAATCTAGGAGCTCATCAATATCTACAGGAGCTATTTCCTCTGTTGTTACAGGTGCTTTTCCCCTATCCTTAACATCAATTTGTGATAGGAATATCAGTAAAACTATCAGAATAACCCCAAAAACATAAATAAAAGAACATAATAATATAACATTTTTCAACTATCTAATTTTTATAATTAAAATAAGGTTTATCTTTGCTGAAGAATGGGTGGGTGGAGCATCCCCGCCACCTCTATCATGTGGGGGATCCATGTCGTCCTGTGACAAAGATTAAATATAAAAACTTCAGCGAACTGAAAGCAATAGACTTAGAAAAAAAAACTTATTAATAAAATTGTATATTGGAGTTATAAACTTGAGGTTAGTTTTAATGGTATATAGTACTTACCCCCCCNTTCCCCCCCCCCCCCCCGTGATAGTAACTTTGTTTTTATCCATGCGATTAAAATGGTAGTTTATTAGCAGTTCTTCCCCTACACTTGTTGATTTTATCACACATACAAAAATATGATTCCCCTCATGTGCCTCAAATATGCAATTAGGTTGGTTATTAGTTGTCATAGATCATGTACTATTTATAAAACCTATAACATTCCCTATTTTTTTTGGTCTCTCGTCAATGTACAAAGTGTTAGAGTTGTCATATTATAGCTTATAATTAATTAATTTAATTATTAGTCTATTATACTCAATGCTTAAGTTAAACTTAGGCATCTTATTATTCTTTAGGATTTTCACCTTTAGGGTTTCGTGATTCCTTTTATAAGGATTCACCTCTTTGTTTTTGATAAGGAGTTTTCACATCGCATTGTATCAGATTGAAACATATTGTTAATAATATATTCTTTCATGTGCATATGATGTCTCTGGTCTTTTGGCCTCCATAGATTTTTCTTCTTCTGTTCTTTTCTTCTTCCATGTGATAGGGTTATGCATGTAGGTGATCTTGGGAGAATAGGTTTCTACCTATTCTAACATGGTATCAGAGCTCCCCTGCTGCTGCCCATTCTGGTGTTTTTGAAGTAGTTTTTGAGGTTAAGGGTTTCAAGTTTTTGAAGAGTTTTTTATTGGATTTGGGGAAATTTTTTTATTAGACACATTTTGGGCTGAAACTGACCTCACTAATGGATTCAAAGGATCATTCAGAAGAATTTTGATATAAAATTTGACCACCTTTGGGTACCGGAGCAAGCTGTGGCAATTGTTTTATGGAAAGAGGGTCGTACGAACCTAGCATGCTTTTCGAGGTGCGAGACACTAAGATTTGAGTGTAGAAGGTAGGAAGGTGGTTTTTTTCTACACAGATGGTTTTGACTACTTAGTGCATGGTTTTTGGTGCCACAAGGGGTTTTTTCAAAAAAATTCAAATTTTTGGCATTTTCAAAATCCGTGCCTCTGGAAAACTAGCACCCATTTTTGAGAAATTTTTGGAGCTTTTTGACCCTCCCTCACTGTTTTTGCTCTATTTGGAGCATACAGAGGTATTTTTCTGACTTCTTTATATCGTTGGAAATATCTTTCTAAGATCTTTTTGATGATGGAGGTTGGGGTTTTGGGTTCTACCATTTTGATAGTTTTTTTTACTGTCAAAGTTTGATATTTAGTTTTGCCTTTTGGGAGCCATATCTTGCTCATCTAGACTCTTTTTTTGGCAAACCAGATATCGTTGAAAAGCTAGTTCTATGATTTATTTAGTTGCAGGGGTATTTTTTCTAGATTCTTCTCTAGGTTCTCTCTCCTCTAATTTTTTTCTCTTTCGCACTTTGGTGGATTACTTGGGTTCTACAGGTCCTGGGATCTCTTATTCTATTCTTTTGGCTCACTCTTCTTTCTGACTTCTGAACATTGTATGCTTCTGTAGCATTCTCTTTTCTGTAAATGCACTGAGATAAAGTGCTTTCTTTTACATATTTGGGATTTTGAGCACCTTGTGTTTGTTTATGCTCGCACTTAGTTATAAAGTGCCATGGGGGGATTATGATGTTTTTCCTTTTGTGCTCATCCACCTTTGTCAAGTGAGCATACCTTCCATGACATTAGCCCATGTTGTGTATCGGTGACACCACCCTTTATTGTGTGCTTGTACTTCTATTGCACTATTGGTGTTCCTGATTCTTCTTCCTGCAGATGTTTTTGGCATTGCATTTCAGTGTTCCTGTCACCGCTCTTCCTATTTAGTATTATGGGGGGGTTCACTTGTTAGTTCTATTGCTTCCTTGGTTCGATTAAGTGATCTACATATTCTATTTTTGTTCCTATGTACTAGGCGGATGCAGTGGCTAGGAACCTATGCATTCTGGTGAGATGGATCATCTACTATATAGACACTCGTTCATTCCTACTTTTTGAGGTCACCTCTTCAATTGATCAGCTCTTCAGGCTTTGTCTTCTCTACCTAGTCATGCACTATTTTAGTGGGGGTTCCAGCAGTTACTTCTGACAGTGTTTGCAGCTTCATGCTTCCGAGATGCTTCTTGCTCTTTCTTGTTCCTTTCTTTGGGACTTTCTCTAGATTGGAGGCTTTGTTTCCTTCATCTAGTTTATTTCTTGTACTTGGGTTCCTGATCAGGCCTAGTTGCTGGGACCCATAGTTCCTTTCATGTATTTTGTTTTCATGCATCTTTTAGTCATTATTTGTTTAGCTTCTCCCTAAGTTACACTTAAGGGGGGGTGTTAGAGTTGTCATATTATAGCTAATAATTAATTTATTTAATTATTAGTCTATTATACTCTACGCTTAAGTTAAACTTAGGCATC
>MU223645.1:1418447-1430734 GCA_018584345.1 Thuja plicata
ATCAGATTGAAACATATTGTTAATAATATATTCTTTCATGTGCATATGATGTCTCTGGTCTTTTGGCCTCCATAGATTTTTCTTTTTCTATTCTTTGCTTCTTCCATGTGACAGGGTTATGCATGCAAGTGTTCTTGGGAGAATAGGTGTCTACCTATTCTAACACATAAAAAATCTTTTACTCTAACCATTTTCTTTTCATTGTATATAATTTTCTGACAGTGCATACCTACACATACTTTTTTTATATTGAGAAATTCACATCCAATCGTGGCAATCATAACATGGTCCAACAAAATTCATCAATTCAACAACTTTGTTGTAACATACCTTTATCCCATCCATGGAAAATAGGCCCAAACCATGTAATGAGGATGGTGCTATGTGATATATTATCTCATTAACACAAAAATCAGTGTTAATTGGAGGTAGCTCCTTGGGTACCCATTCTTTCTCAATATGTGTGTAACAAAAGGGCACCTTTATGTTTCCTTTGGTCTCATCATCAATAGAACATGACCCCCTTTCGGAAAGGAAAAATTACATGCATTTATTGAATTTTTTTCTAATTTTTTGACCTCTAGTTGATCTCCCTATTTTAGTCGTACTACATGTCAAAAAATTTTCTACCATTCCCACATTTACCTCATTTGAGGAAGATAGAACTAACAAGTACCTATTTGGTGGTTCCTACAATCCATCAAATGAGATATATAGTTGGTAAGGAGTGAGATATTTTTCTAAATGAGGGTAATGTTGATGGAGTCGGCTATAAAATTGATGTTGAGGGTAGTACTGTTAAATCATGAACAATTTAATACCTTATTATTAAACCACTCAATGAATATGGGTGTAAAGAGAAAGTAAAAAATTAATAAACTATTTCTATAGGGTGTATTGACTTATACCTGCTAATCCATGTTACTATGCAGGATTCTCGTCAAAGGGGTTAAATTTCGTGCATATGTGAATCATTTATCTTAAGTTAGCTACAAATTACATGATACATATGCTACAAATTATGTAGAAGACAACATGAACAATATGCAAGATCGTAAACATGAACAAATTACCTTTACCTTATATATGGAATGAAATATCATCAACAGAAGGGGTGATGATGTGTGTAGTCAATTGCCTATTTCCAGAAAGGTTGACAATCAAACAAAATATAAACTGTAATCAACATCAATTAATTGAGAATCATAAGTAATACATTGGTTATCATAAATCACATATGTTGTAATAATTAGAATTGAACACAATGAATTAATTATAGAATGCCATTAGAGTTGAATACATAAATAAATCAATATTAAATATATATACTAATCAAAATCAATATATATATATATATATAAATAATTAAATCACATACCTTGTACATTTCAATCATGTCATTGATCATCTTCTTCATCCATCATCACCATCATCATCATCATCATCTTCATCACCACCACCACCACCACCACCACCACAATCATCATCTTCTTCTTCATCTTCATCTTTAGTATCTTCTTCTTCCATCACATTATAATTTACCGAACTTCCTCTTGGATCATGTCTAACAACAAATGACCAAACCAGTTTATGTGGAACCTCTAAGTAAAAAAATTTCTCACATTGGCTTGGAAGAACATAGGGCATCTCCAAATAGCTCAAATGACCTTGTATTAATCATTGTAAATTCATTATCATGTTGAATAATAGTTCTATCAGTTTGATTCAGTCGTAGCTTGTACCATTTGATGACGAATAGCACTAATTTGAAGGAGTTAAAGTTGCACTCAAGTTTATCATCCAAGATGTCATAGTATCAATTTTAAGATTATTGAGGATTTATGTCATTTGTAGATGAAATATTAGTGACCATAAGGACTGCAATTATCCTATAATCACAAGTTTTCTTTGTGTCATCCAACTTTTTTATGCAAAATTTGTAGCCATGATAGTACATAGCTTTCTGGTGCTTGACCTACAATTTTTTAAGCGTGTGAAAATTATTTGCATCATGAGTTGATATGAAATATATGGGTCATGATCATTAATAAATTTTTACGTACCTATTTACCTCTTAAACTATATGCTAGATCAATTACCATTGGCGTAACATTGGAATATCCATTACGATGAGCTTTTTTAACCAATGAAGCAAGACCTTCCTATGTTGATGAGAAACCATTTTTTTGACATCATTCAATCCATATCATCATCCAATCAAGATTGTTTGCAATAGACAAATGTATTGCATCCCACTCTCAACCAACTGTATAAAAAAAAAAAGACCAATTACAAATAACTTATATTGAAGATTTATAAGAATTAATTAACAACAATAACATCTTATAATTACCTCTCACTTTTGTCAATCTACCTTTCTCCATCAAGTACCCCCTTTAAATTTTTTAATCAAGTTGGGATCCCAAATACGATCTACATGGATCTTTATTGCAAACTTAGGAAGATATTCACTAATGTACACCATGGTTTGGTATACCATATATCCCTCCACCATAGAACCCTCAAGATGTGCTCTCTATCGAACCAAGTTCTTTAAAAATTTCAAGTGCCTCTCAACCATCCACATTGACCTAGTTTGTACAGGTCCACACAATTCAATCTCCTCAACTTGGTGTATGAGGTAGTGTTCTTGTGCATTGAAAAAAGTTGAAGGTAGAAAATTTTGTATTTCACACATAAGATGAGGAATTTTACTCTTCCAATATTTATATCTTCTTTAGGGATTTGTTTCGATGACAACTACCTCATGTATTTTCCAAGATCATATATAACTTGTTTGACACTATTGTCAAAGTGGTGTGGGAGAGATAGAGGTAGAACGTGCTACAATAATTGTAAAATGGTCTTTCAATATTTTATAAAATAATACAATGAAAACTAAATGCAGTATACAAATATATAGTGAATAAAAAATAACGTGAATTACCCTAATAAAAGTATGCCAATTGTGTGTTTTCATCCCTAGACCAAATTTACTTTTCTTTGATATGAGATTATTTATGTTCACAGCAAATCCTGCAGGAAAACTTATTTTTTGTATGACTTCTTTTATAGTGTTGCTCTACTGCTCTGACAATAACCAAGTAAGGGTACACATATCAATCTGGTCTCCATTTTTATTTGATCCAATGACATTTTGAATTACATGGTTGGATTCCTCAATGTCACTACAAATTTTGACAATTTTGTCTTTGTCACGCCTTCCATCCAATAATTTCCATAATGTCTCTATTACATTATTTCAAATATGCATAGCATCAAAAAAATGCATGATTGGGAGTTTCTCGTAGTTTGAAAACCTACTAAATTGTGTAGGATAACTTTTTAGTCCTTTTGGAAGTTGGTCATTGATGCCTTGACAAGCTTCACGAGCATCAGTTACATCATCAGTAAACAAAATAGTATATCAAAATATAAATTTCAAACAAGAACCATCAGATGGAATGACATTTTCTCGATGATTTATTTTAGTGTATTCCAACTTCCATAGCTAAGGTGTCATTCTCTGTGGCTTTGATGTAGTCTATTCTTTCCCATTGAAAAGATGTTTTTTGGTAATTTGGTACTTATGATTTCTATGGAGAAAGTGTCTATACTCATCAAACACCTGCTTTCCTAAACTTTTGAATGATGAGATTTCATCTTTGGACCACAAACTAGACATGCAAATTTTGCCTTTCTCTGAAGACCTACAAGATCATGTATGATTGGATTAAATATGTTAATTTTGTGTTAGCACTATGACATAGCAAAAAAGAGGTGTTAACAAGAGAAAATACCACAAAAAATATGTTAGCCCAGGGGCATCATGTATTATCCATACAAGAATTGCATGGAATTGAAATTGTCTTTGACCTATTGGCCTAGAGATGTCATACATAGTGACTCCATTCCATAACACCATCAAATCGTCCATAAGGGGCTCAATATATACATTCATATCTTTAACTTGGTACTTACCTAGTTGAATGAGCAAAAATATTACATAGTTATTATGACCATTTTGATGGATTATTTATAATAAATTAATTTAGATGACTATTAAATTAAAAAATACCTGAAACAATCATTGAAAACATTATGTGGTCCCTCTTTATGAAAATCCAAGGAGAAATTTTATTGTTGATAACAAAAATAGGCCACACCGAGTAAACAAATCTCATCTCTCCAAATAGATTGACACCATCAACTGCCACTAAAAGCTTGAGATTATGAGGTTCTTCTTTAAAGTGTAGCCAAATTTCCTCTATTTTCTTGAATGTCAAACCATTCACTGACATTTACATAATTTCATCTCAACTTCTATTGTGTGCATGGTAATCCACAAATTATACCAAGCTAGTGCACCTGAATAATCATTGTAGACATGGAATAATGGGAATATACCGAAGAACCTTGCAAGGCACCTTTTTTATTATTTGATCTGATCGATATCTACTAATATGAAAATCAAGGGATTTTCTTACAAATTAATGTTGTTTATGATGTATAATATGATCATTCAGACATGCATGCATTGTTTGGTACTCCATTCAAATATCTTTCATAATGGCAGATAATTCTCGATATGAGCGAGGTAGAATGTTTGATGGTGATAACAAACATGCACCTATCAACCTATGACCAAATTAAATATAATTGGTTAATATAAAGAATATTAATTGGTACATGATTCACCCTTTGTTAACTATAAGGAAATTACAACTAAAAAATATGACATATATGACATACCTTAACATACGTGTGATTGCTACGTTGGATAAACCATTCATAACCTTCAAGTTAACCAACAACAATACAACGACATGAAGGGTTGTTTGGGAGCCTTTTTATAGGGGCTGGTATGCCTTCTCAAGTATAAGTACATCAAGGTCATCTTCATCATCATCACTTGCGCCAGTGCCATCATCTTGATCATCATGATCATCTTGATCATCGTGATAATCTTCCATGGGATTATTACCTTCTACTTTGATATTCACACCTCCATGTTCCATTATTTGGAAATCCACATTCTCCAGATTTTCATGATCCATAACATGAAACCCAGGGCGGTTGACCTATATGAAAATCACGACCTTAAATTAACCATAACCATTATGTCATCATCAATCCATTTCTTATGTATATAAATTATTCAAATAATATATTGAAAAACATACCAAAGGATGAAATTCATTTCCCCCTTCAATGTGACCATGCTTCCTACAATGTTCCTCAGCTGTTTTGATTAGATATCTTTGATTCTTTAAGCCCTTGCAAATATTGTAGGGACAATAACATTTTCCATCACCTTTTATTTTAAAGTTAGACCACAATCTAGCAAGTTTCTCCTTATTTTGTTCTAGGTTGATATTGTCAGACATGGTCTTTCTTGAATGGAATGAACCGTTACTTATACATTGAATATAATGTTGGTGGAAGAAGGATGATTTGTTTGAAACCTGCAGATATAGACACTGAACAACCATTTTACCAACTATATTTTTCTCAACACAAAAGGGACATTTATAATAGCCATAGAAACCAAATTATTTTTAAATGGAATACACCAAGGAGTACCATCTGAAATATTGACCATTTACAATCATGAACAGTAAACCTAAATCAGATAGCTAATTTTTTATCAATGTGTGTAGTCTCTGTGTATATGAAAAATGAATGAAATTCAAGGCCTAATTTATCAAGAGCAATAAACGATGCAGAAACCCACAATCAAAAACATGAAACCTACTAAAAAACACTGCAAAACTTGATTGGGACGATGGAAATTACAAAGTAAGTAAAGGTGAGAGGATCAATCAAATAATTAAAAAAATAAACACACTTTGTCAACAATGTTCAAAATCTTGTCACCAAGCATAGACATAGGAAATAAAAAATGGACAAAAGACAAGAAATAAGAAAAATTGTTATGAGAAGAGGTCAAAATAGTATTCAAAGTATTATTATTAAATCTTCATGTTCATCACTTGTGCATATACCTTCTCTAGTCAAATTCAAGGTCTAATTTATCAAGAACAACAAACAATGCGGAACCCCAATATCAAAAACATGAAACCTAATAAAGAACACTACGAAAATTGATTGAGACAATGAAATTTAAAAAGCAAGGAAAGGTGAGAGAACCAATCAAATAATCAAAAAAAGAAACACGCTTTGTCAACAATGTTCAAAATCCTGTCACCAAGCACATACATAGGAAATAAAAAAGGGACAAAACACAAGAAATAAGAAAAATCATTAGGACTATAGAAAAATCATTAAGACTATAGAAAATCAAGTTCTAGAAATGGATGGTTCCGATGCTTTTCCATTACAACAATTGAGCATTCATCATTTGGTACTTCTTGGTGTATTCCATTTAGATATGTTCAGAATTTTGCCAGTAATGATTTGCGGAATGCAATTATGTAAAACACAAACTATTATTATTATTGTTATGAGAAGAGGTCAAAAGTAAATTCAACTAGTTTATGCATAAAAGGACATATGTTTAATATAATATAATTGAATTATGTTAAATTAATTCATGCAATAATAAAAAAACACCCACTCTACACCATTGAAAACATCTTCAATGTCCCTCAATAAGTTAGTGGAATCATCCAAGCAAGTTAAACAACTCAATAACTAGTTAGAAAGACCTACTAGGGTTAGTAGGTGAATTAGTTTTTGGAGTATTGTGAGTGTTTGGGGATCAAAGTGACTGTTTATTTCTCACCTATACAAAACAAATAGTGTGTTCAAATCTATAGATTGGATCAAGAACCTCACCGGTGAAGGGTTTCACAACTTACCAAGAATCAGAGAAGTGTTACTAGCCCTTAAGCCTAAGAGGGTGTTTGAAGACTTAGAGTGGGTGAGACCAAGTTGAAGAAGTGACTTAACATCTTTATATTTTGAAATTTTCTTGTTGAGAGATTAGTGTAATGTCACCTACTAGGTTGGACATAATTATTACATATATAATTTGAACTTACACTGTATGTCCCAAGAACACAATAATTCAATTTAAAATATTCATAAATAGGAAGTAACATTAGTTCATGTATATCCAATAATATTACTATTTGGCTTAATGAATGGAAGGTGTAGGTCTTATCCAAGTTGCCTAGAGACCAGCAAATGTACTCCCTCAAATTTTACAGGTCCAAGTCCCTATCATGAAGACTTACAGAACATTGACCCCTACCCTCTATTGGGATAAGATCCATTGCTTGGATTTATACAAGCCCCTCCTTGGTAACACTTTAGTCCCTTCCTCTTCAGGTAACAAATAGTAACAAATCTGAACATGGAAAAATATCATTATGACTCCATTATTATTAATGAATATATATATTATAGATGTAAATATTAGATCATTTAGAGATATGTTACAAAACATTTAGATATATACACTATATATAAATGATTCTGATTTCATCCTTATTAACATATAATAAATATGATAGACTATGTAAGTTTTTTTTATCCTTTATAATATATATATATATATATATATATATATATATAACCACAATCTCTTATATATACTTAATATATATAACATAACTTTATCTGATTTCACTATTTTTAATATATATTTCTCACACACACACACACATATATATAATATTTGTATTTTTAATATATATATTTTTCTGATTTCACTCTTGTAACTGAAATTAATATTATGTATCTATATTATACCATATATAGTGATATATGATTTCCATTGATCTATATCAATATATATCATATACATATATGTATTCAATATTCTCTTATTCTATGATAATTTATATCCATCTATGTTAATGTACCATGACTCCTTCATATTTATATATTCTTTTGTGTGATTTGTTCTTCCCACAATTAGTGGGTTAATTGCTTGGTTTGACAATCAATGCAAAATCCACTTGTCGACTTATCTTCTAGGTGGTTATCCTCATGTATTTACCTTTGATTATCAATAAAATACATTGTTATATGTACACAAGCTGTGTCTCCTAAATACCTATATATGTATATCTATGTATATAGTTGGATATTTTTTTTTTTAGACTATATACACACCTATATATATAGATATATGTATCGATATGTATGGGATATCTCTCTTTGATTTCTGATAAACTAATAAGATAATTAGTAACTCTTACAAAAAATCTATAATAAAGAAAAAACTAAATCAAGGACTATTCGGGATAAAGTTCAATTCATCAAGATAGATCTCGCCATTAATAAACAATGGAATATAACTCCCAGGATACCCCCAAAATAGCAGAGCTGATTTCCTAGTAATTATAAGTAATTATGGACTATAATTACACACTATCATATCGAATAGTTGTTTCCTATAATTAGGCCCTTAGATAATTACTCTAATTTCACAGTAATAATGACTCTAAGGCATCGCCTATAAGGTGTGGACAATAGTAACTAGCATTAATGTGAATATAGGATGTATTCAGTGGAGATTGATCCTGATAATGTCTTATCTTGAAGTCTTTGACTTTTTAGTACAAATATTTATTTGCAGGGTCATGTTTCATTTCCTACAGTTTTAAATTTGTTTCCATACACTATTGGTGCACAAGGAACGATGAGGGTGTCTTTCTTGCATGAAAGAAAGATGCAAACAATGCAGAGCCAGTCTATGCTTTCAGATATTAAGCATTTTAAACTGTAGCTTGATAGAAATTTATCATCTTGGAAGAAAATTTCTTTGAGGCATTGTGTCAAGTGATTTGGGTACATTGTCCACAGTTCCAAATTTTGCATATGTGTTTCCAACCTTATCTAATATTACAAAGCTTCCATTTTGGTGCAAGTAGTGTAAATAATAGTAAAATATGGAGGATTTTAACTATCTCTTCATCATATGCATTTCCTTGGATGTTTCTAAAGCCATATTAATGAAAATATTGACCATTTTATTCCATGGGATTCCACTCCTAGAAGCTACACTATCAAAAAGTTCATTTTCCATTTATAATAACTTCATATTTTCTGAGTGCATCTATTGGAGAATTTGCAACTAATATCTAATAGGAATCTCAATATTATTGTACTTCAATGAAAAATCATTATTTCTATGTGTAGGCATCTATTGAGACATAATGTCAAACAATTCTCTTGATTTCCCTATTCATGGTTCCACCATCGACATGCATATCTACCAGAGCATTATCCAACTATAATATCAAATTAAAATTTTCTCCTACTATGTTTTGTTTCTTTACATATCTTTTCAAACATTCAACAGGATAGAAATTTCTATAATATCAAATTAAAATCTATTCCTACCATGTTTTGTTTCTTTACATATCTTTTCACATATTGAGCATTTTAAACTGCAGTTTGATAGAAATTTATAATGCATAAGGATATAAAGTTCATTAGCTAGATAATTTTTTGTAATGATCTAAAGATGACCTAGTTTATTGACAAAAATGCCAACTCCAAAAAAGTAGTCCATCATAACATTCTTATCGTCACAAGTGAAAAAATCTTCAATGTGACCATGGAAGATACTCATAGAAGCGTAGTTATCATTAGCGAAAGATAGCTTGAAGATCTCCCATGCTTCCACCATTTTATTTTCATAGCCAGCTCTATTACCAAAAATTGAGCCAAGCCTGCCAGAGATAATGTTTGGATTGATCGCAAATCCCCTGTGCAACATTTTTGAATTGTTGGAAACAACCACATTGTAATGCCCCGCCAGGGAACCCAGGAGAACTTAACCTAAACATGACACTAAGATAATGGAGTAATTTTTTTTTTTAAATGTTTACAAATAATATTAATAACAATACAGAAGTAACACAATGAAGTACATGACATACATGAAATACAACTCATACATGATTAACATTCCTCGAGGGTTCCTTGACGTAGAATTACTTAAACAAACTAATCTATGATTACAATAATAAAGAACTGACATAAAGGTTACATAATCCGAAACCAATACCATACATCTCAATAATAAAGATTACATATACTACTGATACCATAAGGTATACTACCTAATCAACATCCACTACACAAGTCACAGGGTATGTAGTATTACATAATAAACAATACAATACATCCTCCAAAGGATGATAACCATTAAACACATATGGTACAAATATACAACTCAAGTAACTGAACTAGTCTCCAAAGAAATCAGAAGATAGAGCTGTGTCAAAGAACATCCAAGCATGAAGAAGAATCCGTCAGAGTCTCAATGGTAATAAGAATCACTACCACCCAACCTCATGGAACCAAAGGTCCACTCCCACCATGCTGAAGAGATAGTAACATGCCCATCACATGGGGTATACAACAAGAATACAAATAAGGTACACATGACCTCAAACTCCAATGCAAAGGAAGATCCTAGAAGCAATCCAAACCATAACAAAGAATACTAAACAACACCAGAGGTAATCTGACACATGTAGGATAACCTAAGCTATATATAGGGAAGTGTCATCACATAATTCCAACCTTGAAGGTAACCCTAGTAGTACCTCTTGACCCTAGCCTCCAGGTGACACTATGTGGCTCGGTGATCCTTTCGTGAAGACAAGAATCCCAATTCCCATCCTATCATGCAACAACACTTCAAGGCATGGGTAGAGACTCAAACATCTTATTAGTTCATTTTAAACGCCTTTAATGTATCATATTTTTACTTATTAAGTAACTTGCCAATGGGTTTACCTAGTAACCGCTTAGAGTCCTCGACCCCCATTGCAAGCCACTTCCCATTATACACTTAGTTAACCTACCTAGGCTCAAGATCAAAATATGAAGATACACATAATCACAAATCACATCCTACCCATTTAGGAGCACATTGGTTCTCAAATAACCAAACAATAACCACAGTATCCTCATAAATCTGTAAAGCACATCATAACTGAGTCGGGTTGGGTTTAGGAAATCAGGACCATGACATACTCACATAATCATGCCTGACATCGTAATAACATCATACAGAAAGTACAATCCCAAAACCTCTGGATTAAGTCCTAGTGTCATCTAACCCAACAGATACCCGAAAGCATGATAACATAGGAGAACACTCCATTCATAGAAACACGCACCCAAAGCACATCATAGTACAATAATCCATATTCAGAATGCATAAAATCAAATATAATGTTAATGCGAGAATAAACAAATTTATAATTTGTAATCATGCAAATTCATTTATTTACTAAAATGTACCATCCAACAATAACTTAATATTCCATATTAATAAATGTTAACATTACCTCTAGATCTATTTATAAAATCAGTGTATAAATACATCTAGGGATTAATTACCATTTTTCAGTTATAATTATAAATTATAAGATTGTACAATTCCCAAGTGCAACATAATCAATAATATAAGTCACCCAATCAAAATCCCTAATATTTTATCAAATACCATAGGATTTGATGATTAGTGATGACAAATTAATCATAATAATAAAATAATATGTCCACCTTTACCTATAAAATTAATCACATAATTAACTCATTTCCATAATCCCATCCCTAAGAAAAACTCCTCTTGCCATCAATTACTACAAAACTAATTAAAAATTAATTTAAACCTAGTTTAAAATTAACTATAAACTAATTTAAAAATTAATAATAAACTAATTCATAATTAATTATAAACTAATTTAAATTAATAATAAACTAATTTAAAAATTAATAATAATAACTAATCTAAATATTAAAATAAACTAATAAATAAAAATTTAATTAAAACTAAAAATTAAATTACCAACAAACCGATTTATAAACTTTTTGTTAAATAACAATAAAATATAATATGTTTGGGGGGGGGGGGTCTCGGCCCCACCCCACATCCCATCATAGTGGGAGCCGCAGCCCAAGGCCTGCGGCCCCACTATCCAGTGGGTACCCTCACAGGTCCACTGTACAGTGGGTACGTAGGTCCTTAGACCTGCGGCTCCACTGCTCTTGTGGTACCGCATAGGGGGGGTGCGGTGGCCCCCGCCACCCGCCTCCCCATAATACTTATTAATTGATTTTTTTTAAATACCATTTAAAAATTAAACCTTCGTTTAATTATTAAAAGTTATTTAATAATAAATAATTTTTTATTTTTTTATTTATTTTTACTGGTGTTAATTTAATAACACTATTTTTTTTAATAGAAACCAACAAGCTCTATTTTTTTTATATTTAATTATTTTACAATAATTTTAAAAGAGAAAATATATATATATATATATATATATATATATATATATATATATATATAT